>LPNX010978331.1:117772-130355 GCA_001517045.1 Pseudotsuga menziesii | reverse complement strand
AAAGAATCTACTCCTACAGCTAAATCTACTATTTTACAATCAAGCTCATCAGCCTGAGAAAAATGAAGGAGATCAGGCTGGGTGTTAGGTGTGCTTCTATCCTCTTCCGCTTGATAATTCCCTGGTTCTAGTTCCAGAAAGTAGTTTCCCAATATGGATTCAACTGGTACATTCTTTCCATCCAATTGAGTGACATTGTATTTCATATGAGGCTCTCTCAAAACCTTGATCTGATTAGGACTTCCTTTGTATGGCAACCAAAGATGTGACCAATCTGTGGAGAAATACCCATTTAATTTGGCTGACCAATCTCTACTCAGGACCAAGCCGTACGCATCTGGTATGTCAGCCACTACAATGTTGATGACTTGGCACACTCTATCATCGGAAGCCAAGCGGATTAACACGTCTTCCATCTCGCTAACTACCTTGACGTCGGTTCTATCCAACTGCACCACTTTCCACGTGGTTAGCTTAGGCTGCCCATTTATTTTCTTACAAACCGATATGGGCATGACATTGATCGACGCCCCTGAGTCCGCTAGACAATTGTGCACGTTATGATTAAAAATTTCAAAAGTTAAAAGGAAATGTGGGTGTTTGGTTTTGGACTTACCACCAATGCTGGCTTCCCCAATTTCTTCTTCTTGCCGCGGTCGATTGTCAGTGGGCAACTTTTCTTCTGAGGTTTCCAGCGCTTTCAACAATCTTTCTTTCTGCTGAGGTATTTTGCACATTTCGAACAGCGGGACGTTTTCCTTTATCTCCTTTAAATCTTCAACGATGTCATATTCGATTAGTTGTCTAGTGGACTGGGGTTTATTAGCACTTACATTTTCTTTGCTTGGCTCAGGCGGTGCTCTAAATTGCTTCGGATCCTGGCTGGTAATGGTAAATTCCGGAATCTGATTAGCCACGGATTTGTCTTGAAATTTATTTTTAATATTTCTTTGCAGCCTTCGAATCTTTGGGAGCAGAAGACTATCATCACTAAATTCCCCTTTGCTCCTGGTGGTGACGTTAGCCTCCCTGACCTCTTTGCGTCCCTGATTGTTTTCTTCTTCCGCATCTAGTACAGAGACGGAGCTCCATAAAGCCATAGTCTCTTCTTCCTGTTCTTTTGTAGATGTTGAAGCAACTTCTTCTTTCCTTTCCTCCTCATCTTCTTCCGTCAATCTTGAATCCAGCATCTGATTCATGACCAATGTCATCGAATTTATCCATTGAGGACAGTTCTTTTTGGAATGGGGCTGTTGATGAAAAGTACAGAAATTATCCATACCTATCTCTGTGAGGTTCATGGATGCAGTTTTCTGAGAGGGAGGAGGGGTCTGGTTTCTATCCTCCCTTTTCTTATAATATGGCCTGAAAAACTTGTGTGCTTCTTTTTCTTTCTCCAAATCTATGACCTTGTTAGACAGCTTTTGTACCATTTTGGCCATACCTTCGTAATCTGGTGTTTTCTCTTCTTTGGGATTAGTAAACAGCAGCGTTCTCCTTTTCTCCCGTGACTGTTCAGGATAATCTTCAATGCTCTCCCTTTCTGCTTCCACTACTTCTGCTTCTTCATAAGTTTCCGTCAAAGTGGGTTTGGCCCTACCTTTTGCGAACATGGCCAGGTCAGGACCTAGAGCTGATGTATAATACTCGATTAGAACCTTTTCTGAAGGTTTATCTGCATCAGAGAAGTTTTTAAGATAGGATGTAAACCTTTGCGTAAAACTGTGCACTTTTTCTTTCTTTTCTTTTTTTAAAGCACAAAGTCCTTTCATCAGGGCAGCATGCGTCTTTTGGACTGCATACTTACTTCTAAACATTCTTTCGAAGGTGTTCCAATCTGGAATGGAATTGGCAGGAAAACCGAAATACCAAGAGGCAGCGGCTCCTTTAAGGGTGTGTGGGAAGAGTCTACAAACCACATCTTCATGCTCCCCTGCCCGTAATCCTTCTATAGCCAAATAAAAACTTTGCAAGTGATCGTCTACCAATATCTTCTCATTGGGATCAAACTTAGGCAATAAATTTTCTAAGGCTTGAGGTAGGTCGTGCAAAGGCGTGGTCAGATTCAGAGGTGATCTGGATTTCCATGCAGGTGGGGGGTTTGGAGGATTAGGTGGCTGGTTTGCGTTAGCTGCTGCCATTAGTCGAGGTGGAGAGTGCGGAGGTGAACCAACTGGGGTGTGAATAGGAGAAGTGTAAGGAGTCTCAGGGCCTTCTTGATTCAAAGGTAGCTCTACTTCTTATAAGGCAGTCTCTACCAATTCTTGTCAGTCTCCAACCAACACCGAGTCTTCTCTTAGAGGACGGTCTTTCCTCTTGTATTCTCTTCTAGGCAATTCGGGAATGACAGGCAATCCTCCAATCTTCTTTAAGTATGCCCTGGTATGTCTTCTCAGATCGTTAACAATCTCGTTGCGGACAGGGTACAGATATTCTCTTTCTTCTTCTTCCGGAATTGAATTGCGTGGTACACTACTACCAGAACTGTAACCAGAGGAATATTCTCGGGAAAATGGGTTTCCTCGGCCAGCCATGCACTGGTGGCCCTCCTTCTAGAGCCAAAACTGTTGAGGCCTGGAAACTCTCAGGCGGCAACAGTAAGGGATTCTCCCCAATCAGCGTTCCCAACTAGCCCGTTGACTGTTTGGTATAGGGAATCCATCCGGTTTACGGTCCGTCTACCGTAGGTCAAAGTAACAAACAAAGGCTTTACCGGTTGCGGCCCGACCCACCGAGTTTTTGTATTTTGACTTAAAGGAATGATATACATGTGCCTAATTAAATGCAGGCTGGTTTAAATGCAGGGGGCGGTCACAAAGTGATGCGCAGGTTCTTACCTCTCGTCTTATGCTCACAAGCAAACAAACCAGATACGAACAGAAATAACTAACTATCTAAACTATCCCTAGGGAGCGAGGCTATCATCTTAACTGAGCAATACAAAATCACATACGGTAAGAAAAATCACAGATAGCTGATACTTTTCCCACAGCACATGAAAACTACAAATATTCAAATAACCAGTTAGCCGATCATTCTATAACAACAATTATTACTCATAGTGCAAATGCATCCCAAAAAAAATACTGCAGAATAATTAACAAGAACTTAGGTTCGAAACATCAAATATCCTTACAGCGCATGAAATACAGCTGAACACGAAATAGTTCTTCTTCAGCATTATTCATTGAATAGCATTGGTACATTTCACTTCTTTACTCTTTCCAGCAGACAAAATTGCAGTTCACTTCGCAAAACGAAATAGTTCCTCTTACAAGTCAACAATTACAAAATTTTCTAAGGAAAAAAGCCCTCCTTTCATCGAGCTTCCCATTATTTAAACTACAACTGATGTCCTCTGGGTTCCCTCAACGCGTCTTTTCAATGCCCTTGACGATTCGGTTTCTTCCCTGGTCGTTTCACCTTCTCCATCATTTCCACAGGCGTTTATTTTCTGACAGTAACCGCTAAAAAGAAAATGTCCCATCGGCGCCTCGGTCATTCATTCACGTTGTCCTTTCCGGCGCGATGCTCTGCTTCAGCGATTCATGAGATGATCTCTGCATACAAACTTGGTGCATTATCCATTGAATTCAGACATTAGGCATCCATAATTTTAAAATTATAATGATATATTCACAACGAGCTAGCCTAGTTCATCCGGGTGAGGAACTGCGGAGGCTCGGAACGGCCACAAAAAGGTAAATCGGCAGTCGGGAATTTTCTTAGATCGGATGAGACAAGGTTCTTACACCAGATGGGAGAAGGCTCCAGGAGCCACAACGGCGGAGGAGCGCCAGAAGAGGGGGAGCGAAAACGCGGGCGTCGTAGGTGATCGGGCGGCGGAGAGGAGTGGATCAGACGACAGACTACTCTGCCACCCGCAACGGCGGACGAAATGCAGGCTACAAAAAAGACGACGGAGGCTAAATAAGGTGGATTTCGGGTGTCGGGTGAAACTCACGTCGGGGAAGGACTTTATCTCCCCAGCCACAACGTCGGGTGAACCGGAACTCTGGGGCAAGCGATTCACAACCCGAATCGGGCGTCGGAGAGAAGTGGATCGGACGGAGACTTTGGTCTAAGAGCCGCAACGGTGAGTGATATAAGACTCCACTTCTTCCAAAAGAGGCCCGATCCAAAGGGAAAAATTAACAGCGCTAAGGCTCAAATGAAGCCAAAAACCAAAATTTCGCTAAGGTAAACCTTCACACTCTTAAAAAATGTTAAAACTGATCTCGTGACTCACATTGAACTGAACGCAACCAGCCAACAAGACGGACGCTCAACTTTAAAGCAAAGATACTCAAAGACGCCAAAAATCCAGCCTTAGATTCAAGTAAATCAAGATAAGGAGGGGTCCCAGAATTTAAGTGAAAAACTGAAGTCGGGGAAAAGGTTGCGGCAGCAACAGAACCCTAAAAAATCCTATTTTGTTTTATTGAAATATTTGAGATTGTGTTGGCTTGTTCTCTTGTAGTCTGGGAAAAATTTCTGGCATAAACACCACCAATCTGGAAGGTCTTCTACACAAACCACTATGAGTACAAGTCCTACTATGTGAATAGAGGTGTCGAGGTCAAACATAGTAGTCTATCATCTGATTACCAGTAATTGATGTATACTGTTAACAGACACGAGATCACCCACAGATAATGATAATGGGAATTAAGGTACTATAGTGCAAACTAACAAGTGTGAATAAATATGTTGAGGTCAAACACTTGAGAGGATCCATTGATCAGTGGACATTGATGTATTCCCAAAAACTGTCCATGGCGAGAGAACCTGCCACTGATGACTGCAAGTCTCAAGGCACTCAAAAATGAATCTTGATTCCAATCCCAGAATAAATGATCTGAAATCAATGGGATGAAATCCATTGGAAGGAGGGCATTAAGGCATCCCCCATCATCTGACACGAGGTACTCAGCAAAGCTGTATAATGTGGAAGGACTCGAACATAAGGTGCACGAACTAGTAACTGTACCGGGAATGGTCGACATCCAAAGTCAAGATAATTGAGGAATGGCTGACTCAAGTTTCAAATTCCTTTGAACAAGAGCATAACGGTGAATGGTGACTGAATAAAGGTAGCATAGACTTGATATACAAAATTGGGATATCTCTGTGACACAGGAGGCATCGATAGAGGATCCATGGGGACTGGAAGCTTAACCAGTCGGTGGAGATAAATTAAGATAAACGAGTACAGCTCCTAAAGTCAAAATATAAACCCAACCAATGGATGTGATATATAGTGATGTGTTCGAAGGTGACATGACTCAACAGCTGCCAAAAGATAACATCTTTCCCTGTCCAGATTTTTGGTTTTTTAATTTTTTTTTTGGACTTTTTCAAATATTTAAAAAGATTGAAAAAGAATAAAACTACTTTATAGTTATAGACTAGGAGGAGATGAGTGTCATACTGGGAAAACAAACTAGTTCCAAATAGTGGAACATACCTATGCTCAATGCAAGGATACATGTGTAGGATAGCGACACTCAAGGGAAAGTCCCCTCCTGATAAAAATAGGGAATCAAGCTACAAAGGATATATAAAATGGCTTTGCATGGCTAGGCATGAGACAAGCTTAGGCTATATGGCTGAAACTCAATGTCAGGGAATCCGACGTAAGGCTCAATAAGGTAGGAAAAGCTCATGATAATGCAATTACAACTTGACATAAGGGAGTCCTGAGGGAAATAAGCCAGCAAAAGATCAAGAGGAGTATGAGGCTCTTGCGAAATGTCATGGCAATACTATACAATGGATTCACACACCCTAAGGGACAAAATGTCGCCATGGGCACCAAATGCAAATAGGGCGCTAACTAGGGTACCCATGTAAGGTCAATCTCTACCATTCACATAATGCCACTTCTAAAACAGAAAGAAGGTTCCGTGACATAATAGAATGGGTTCGTACCTAAGGCTATAATGAAACGGTCATAAGGAAATGCATAAGTGTAAGCGGATGTGATATCCTAACCTATATGCTAGTTCAGACATAATACCTGTGATAGGCACGAATGGGTCAAAACCTCGGAGAGAGTCTACAAAAACTGGACCCTATATGACAACCATATTATTCCAAAACAACCCAAAATAGTCAATAAAGAATCCAAACTATAGGATATAGGGAGGAATGATCATGACAACAGCACCGAAAGGAAACAATGTGGTGAATGATGGGACATAAAAAGGAAAGTAAGGTGTAGAACCAATGTTCACGCATCCACTACCACCCCCATGAGGGTGACCACTGGTGTAAAGACTGAGCGAAGGGAATAAAAATCCTCCACAAATGGAGTAGAGGATGGATTATGACCATTCCCAAATCTATGAGCACGGTAAGGGGCTGTGATGCCCCCAAGTCTAACACCAGGGTCTATACTAGGACCAAGGATGAGTGACAGGATACCAGGCATGCTAAAAATAAAAGGACCCAAACTCAAGAAAACATAAATATACTCAAGTAACCATGATCCCAAAGGCCAACTAGTGCACAAAGAGTACACTCCTAAGAAATTCTACAACCAAAATACAATCAAACCAAGGGGAGGATATGTGAGCTCCCGAATGCAGCAGGTATGTCTTTCCTAGGAGAGGCTCGGAACTCCCATACACTACAAGTGGAGGTATGTTACCAATTGTAGTGTCCCTCAGCCTCAATGCATATAGCAACTATGCTGTATGACCCCTACCTGGCCAGGACACCTGCAGAATAACCTCTACGAAGTACCCCCTCGATAACCTAGGTAAGGAAACTAAGGTCACCTCAATATAATCAATGCTCAGGTGGACAGTCATAGGTGGGATTGACCGTATGGGCAGGGTATCAAAGCCCAAAACTCTCGAAAGAGCCCCCAGATACGAATACAATCTTGAAAATATCTCCGATGCTACTCAGTTATGACTAGAGGTCATCCCAATCAATAACTGCTCACACTAGCTCGTGCCTAACTCCGTTGTAAGAGGAGTGTCCTGAGAAACACTAATTATACTAAGGATTTTACTATCTCACCTGAACAGACACATACATGTTGTTGTTTAGTTGTCTTGGAGAATTTACTCGCAATGAACTATTCCAAGACCCTAAAACCTAATCTTGTTGCTGCACCCTATAAAATAAAAGAGTGTAATTCATTTTATTATGCTTTGATTTTAATTGGTTGTAATTACTCAAAGGGAAATGGCCGTGCAACTAATGACATATGACTCAGCAGTGAAATAAATATGCACACCATGACAAACAATGCTAATTGCAATCTTTGTGAAATGAAAAATAGGGTATTCCACTACATGAGATGCACAAATATATATTCCTTTCCGAATGCCAATGCAATCCTTCCTATATGAAATCCTAAATAAAACTCTCATCCAAGCAATCCAATGCAAGTAGCTCCTCAAATCCATATGCAAAATATGAAACTACCTTGTATTTTTCAATATAAAAGAATGAAAAATGCAATAAAAGTCATCTAAAACTCTCAGTCTCTGCAGCAAGTATAAAACACAAGCTGAGCAAGACACCAAGACAAAAAGAGTAATGCACTAATGGAAAAAAAAAAGGAAAAATGACTAAAACTACTTTCAAAGAAAAATCAATGAAAAAGCGGTCTCTGGTCACAAAAGAAGCATCCAAAAGACAACATTCGACCCAAGGAAGACCCAACCACACTCACAACCCACCCAAAAACTTCCCACAACATCAAACTCACCAAAAGGGAGGATGTACGTGACTGTTTAAAGAACAACTATGTATATACGTGACTTTTAGCCAAAAAGTTGCATGTATACGTAGATTTTGGCCAAAAACCTACGTGTATACACGAATTTTGGCCAAAAATCCATGTATGTATGTGACTTTTGGCCAAAAACCTGCGTATACAGAGAAGAAAGTGGTAAAAAGAAGGCCAAGGGTCAAACCAATAAAGGGGAGTTTCAATGGATGAACATACTATAAAATGCAACACAGAAACAAGGAGAAACAAATAGCAAGTCAAGAATATCAAGCCCATTGTGCCTGCAAACCCCAAATAAAAACAAGGAACATCCCCAGCAGAGTCGCCAATTCTATTACGGAGAGAAATTCCTATGGCTTGGGGTACCACAACAGACAGCTTGACTCCAGAAATCAATCCTTTCCAATATGCAAGAGAAATCAAATATCTAACACTAAAGGATCAAACCTCGTACCTTATTCCAGACAGTTGAAGTAGATCCTCGTTGAGCTTTCCAACTTCAGCTTGAATTGATGAATCACTTCCTCAACAATAAGTAAACAATAAAAGCATACTATATATATTGGTGTTAGATCTACTCTAGCATATATAATCAACAACATATAAGCATTTGAAATCATCCATGGATAAAATATTCATTCAAACATATATTATTGGACAGGAAAAGATATTTCTATTAATATAAAATAAGAGATTACAATGAATACAACCTCTGTCGGCACGTCTGCGAATCGGAGAAACTGAATCCCCCACTTGGGCCTCCACCACCTCAATCCTCCATCTCTCGATAGCAAGCTTGCAAGCAAAAGGCAAGCTCAAGAAGAACACCAAAGTGCTCCAAGGGACAAAGGGATGCAGACTCAAGCACAAGTTCTGGCAACAATGGACTATAGTTTCTTTGCTCTCAATTCTCTTCTACCTTCAATGTATCCAAAGGGTTCCTTATATAGCTTTTCAATGGGGTAATGAAAGGTCGAATCCGAGTGATCTCAAGGTATATGGAAGGCTAGGAGACAAGTGAGTCGGATCCATGTCAAGGAAAAATCCAAAAGGATTTGGATTTTTGTACACATCCTGATGTATGCAGTTTTAGATGTCAAACCCACGTATATACGTGATAAGGGGTTTAAAAGTCGCGTATAGAAATTTTCACATGTTTTTAGGGATGGTCTAGGAAACATCAAAGGACAAAAAATGGTCCAAGGGGTCTAAGGAGTCTATAGAGGGACAGGGGAAGGCCATACAAGTTTGATTCACCTGGTGTGGTAAAATCAGCTATAACAATACTCTCATGTCTTCCTATCTCTCTCCTTTGTCTAGTCTGTCTACTATGTTTCAACCCGGTTCCTCCCCGGTCATCTGCACATAGCTTAGATCAATCTTATATAATTTTATCAATTCATGTTTTAATTGTCAACTAGTTCTTAACTAACAGTTGATTGGTTGTTCTCACAAAATCAAAATATCCCATTACATTAATACAAGCACTATAAGTACACTTTACAATTATGCCCATTCTAAAAATAGACTATTATTCTAACTTCACTAACTCTTATAAAAAATAGTTTGAACTGTCGGTTTAACTTACTCTTCTTCTTTTTCATCACAACCTTTTATGTTGTGTTCTTTCTCTCCTTATGACCATATTCTTCATCTTTTCGTCTAAAACTCTTATGTCTTTTCCTAGGGTTGACAACAAGTCTCTCTTGCATTGGACCCACTTTTATCCATGAATTCACCCTCAATGGCTAAAACTGGTCTCTATAGATTCCATGAATCCTTTTTCTTGCTTTCCTACTTTTACTAATCTTTATTGAGCCTTATCTTTCAAAATCATGGAACTTTTGTCCTCTTTGATTTATGCTTCTTTTTCTCGATTTTCATGCTTTTTGCTTATTGTTTTTGCTTTTTCCTTCTTTCTTTCCATATTTTTTTGAGTAGGACAACTCACATTCTTTATCCTTATCCCATATTCTATCTTAGGGCTCCTGGGCCATTGACAGCTCATAAAATTTTATTAGAAGATTAAATATTGAATTTTGTCCTCATCCATTACTTCTGCCACAAACATTAATAATTAGCATGGATTTATCAAATAACGTTTGTCCTATTTTAATAATTCTAATCAAACATTCAAAATTGAGAATTTTGAGACATTACAATCCTCCTTGCCCAAGATTTTCTGTCCTTAAGAAATTTAAGATCTGGGAGTGGCACATTTTCTCCTTCCCCATACTTTATACACAAATCATTTTCTACCTCCTTTGTTATGTAAAACTCCACCCATTGAATAAAATCTGCAAGGAATTGGTACATCAAAATCCAACATATGTATTCTAAAACTACTCTCACCTCAAAATGTTGTTGACCTATCTAACATAGAAATTTCCAATTCCCATGCTACTTTGATAAAGGATCTTCCATTCTATTGCTACACCACTATGATTATAACCTTTTCCTCATGAAATAGTTTTACACCCTTTGCAACTCTATTTTCAACCCAACTGAAATAGTTGAGACCATGAATGATTTATGGGTCCCAAATGAATCTCAAATTGAGGAAGTGTCTCTTACTTCCTCCTCCACACTACTTAGTGTCTACACCAAGAGCCTCATGAAGAATCCCAAACCCCAAGAAGGAACACAATAAGTCCATCAACAGTATGGATTCCAATGTAATAAACTACACCACAAATCCACATGGACATACTGATGGAAATGAAGGCTAGATCGCTCTCATGGATCCCACTAAACTTGAAGTATTCTACCAAACTCTAATTCCATCAGGAACACTCTGTCACTCCATGGAATTCCAAGGTCCCATAGATTATGCATTATTCCACTTGACATTTTTGTCATAAATAAAACTTGGCATTCCAAAGGATGCCAAGATCCCATAACCATGTTAGAATCCCATCACTTCCAATTATTATGAAAACTATTATCATGCAATTGCACACCTAATACTCATGTACATGTGTACTGGAGGTATCTAATGGATGCAACATATATCTATGTTGTTGCTCACATGTAAGGGAAATGTGAGCTATAACAAAAATTTCATTGTAGAAACATGGGAAACCTTTACCTCCCAGAGTCTTCTTTACAATGATGCCTCTATCCACCTGATCAATGGATGAATAAGAAATTTTATTTGTTGATGTATATAGAATGTGATGAACACCTCCTCTAGATTAAAATCTATTTCACATAAGGGCATCTCATAAGGTTTCTCCTTCAAAGCATGCATGTCAAATAACCTCTATTGATTCAAGCAATTTTATTGGATCGTTGATCCTCCATTTCGGTGATATATTTATCTACCCAATCCATGAATAGATAATCACCTTTAGTTGTTGATTCAAATGGAATGTATCTAGCTATTTTCCCCATATTTAAGACTTCCTCATCCTTATTCTGAAACCCAACAAGCGCTTGGAAAAAGTATTCTTCATCACGACTCTTCACAAGCACCTGTATTTCTGCAACTTCCTCATGTTCAATCTTTACATGAGGATCATTCATTAATTCCAATGTGTTTATTTCCATGCAATATGAGGAATATGGTGTGCTCAACTCATTTCAAATTTGATCAATCTTCCTCCTTGATTCTTGTGTTATATTTTTAATAATTATACTATATCTAAAAGCATTTATCATCATAACATCATAACCATAACCAAAGGATCACTGAAAGAAATGCAAGTGCAGCAACACAAGAGAACACAAATATTTTCCTCGGGGAAACCACAAGGAAGAAAACCCTGCAAAACTTCCTTAGTATAGAATACGACCAAGTACAGTGTAAAACCCCAGCAACAAGAATAGTTTCTCATCTTCCACAGTATACTCTCTCTCTCTGTCTCTGTTTCTCTCTCCAGCGCAATACTTGAGTGTAAGATGTGTGAGAATGAGAGAGGTGCCTCACCTATTTATATTCATTAGGTGAGTGCCTCAAATAACTAACTAGGTCGGCTAGGTTCCCTAATTAGGGCCGACCTACCTTGGGAGAGTCAAAAATACATTTTATATATTATTTTTGTGGGTACTATTTCCCCAAATTAGAATGGAGGGCTTACCTCATGACTTTTACATTACCAATTACATCAAGGACATCTCTGAATGGAAGAATAACATCTCTAAGGGAGAATACAACAAAAGTACAATAGAATATCTTTCAAATCTACAATACTTTAACACTCCCTCTTAACTAGGAAGGTATTTGTATAAATTCAGGCCTGCAGTAGATTAATTTCACTCACAGCAATTAACAATTGATCATGCAAATTATCAACAATGGAGACTGAATATGGAGCTGTAACACAAAATTATATTAACTGAGTGTACAATAGCCAACCCTGTAATAACATAGGCTGCTGAATATATAGAATACATGAGAAAATCGAATGCATAAGGAAGCATCCAAATCTAGCATAAAGCAGGCTTACCCAAAATAGGCAAATCCCCCATAGGTGTAAAAAGCTGATCCCAAATCTATCAAGGACCCCATGAATTAGCAAGGGCGTATGGGCAAGCTAAAGAGTGGTAAAATGGCAGCTCATACATGCTTTTGCATGGAGGAAAGAGTGGAGGATGAAAGGGGAATAAAACAGGTTCACCTCACCTAGTCTAGCTTTCCTTATGTGCTTTAAAAACTGGAAAAGCAGTCAACAAAGCAGAAAAAGCATAAGGGTGACTAGGAGGCCAGGAATAAACCAGATTTGATTCCCAGGTCTTTCCCAAGCTCTCCATGAGTCAATAATGGCAAGTTTGACCTCTATGGATAGGCAATTGACAACTTGCACATGGTGGGACTCATGGACTAGGAAAACA
>LPNX010978331.1:55361-116039 GCA_001517045.1 Pseudotsuga menziesii | reverse complement strand
TCCGATTGTGCCATTTGATCTTCTCTGCAGCAGCATTGGGCTCTGCTTCTATAGCCATAGTCACCCTGTAGAGGCCTTTCTCTCTCAACAAGATCTCCATATCTACTTTCCATTCAAAATAGTTGAAAGGAGTGAGGATAGTTTTCTGTGAATCCATAGCTTTAGAAAATCTGTCCCGGCTGCAGTAGAAGGCTCCCAGTCTTGATGTCGAACCTGCAAAAAAAATTTTGGAGGAGAGTAACAACCTACAATGGCTCTGATACCATGTAGAAATTCAGGCCTGCAGTAGATTAATTTCACTCACAGCAATTAACAATTGATCATGCAAATTATCAACAATGGAGACTGAATATGGAGCTGTAACACAAAATTATATTAACTGAGTGTACAATAGCCAAACCTGTAATAACATAGGATGCTGAATATATAGAATACATGAGAAAATCGAATGCATAAGGAAGCATCCAAATCTAGCATAAAGCAGGCTTACCCAAAATAGGCAAATCCCCCATAGGTGTAAAAAGATGATCCCAAATCTATCAAGGACCCCACGAATTAGCAAGGGTGTATGGGAAAGGTAAAGAGTGGTCAAATGGAAGCTCATACATGATTTTTCATGGAGGAAAGAGTGGAGGATGAAAGGGGAATAAAACAGGTTCACCTCACCTAGTCTAGCTTTCCTTATGTGCTTTAAAAACTGGAAAAGCAGTCAACAAAGCAGAAAAAGTAGAAGGGCACCTAGGAGGCCAGGAATAAAGAAGATTTGATTCCTAGGACTTTCCCAAGCGCTCCATGAGTCAATAATGGCAAGTTTGACCTCTATGGATAGGCAATTGACAACTTGCACATGGTGGGACTCATGGACTAGGAAAATAAGACAAAATAAATGAAATAATGTCTAAGTGGGTAAATACTATGGGTTGATTATTCTAACAGTATTCTACATCAACAAAAACCGTCATCACAGCTGTACAACTGAATGATGCATCTCGATATGTCATAGGTATTTTTTAAACAACATCATGCATCTTAATCATTGATCTCAGTATGAAAATACTGGATTATCTTCTACAACATCAGTATGTAAATACTGAAACATCATCATATGCATCATCGGTATGTGAATATTGAAACAAAAACAACATAATTTGCATGTTAGTGCTAAAGAGACATCATCAATAAATGTTATATCATCATCTACATTATTAGAATAGAAATGGTGGAACATCATCATCATCATCAACACAAAGTGTTTTGACTTCAACCACATCAGCATTATCAGCACAGGGTACTGGGACTAGAACCATATCAACATCATCAACAAAAGGTGTTGGGACCATAACCACATCATCACCATCAACATCAAAATGTTGAAGAAACATCATCATCAACATTGGTATAGAAATACTAAAATTAACTCACCATCATCAGTATAGAAAATATTCATCTTGCCACATTAATATTAGTATGAAAATACTGAATCTGTCATATCAGTGTGGTAATACTGAAACTATCTCAACAATCATCTAAACAACAACAATATGAAAATACTAATCCTGCTACATCAGTATAGGAATACTGAAACTATCTCAACAATCATCTCAACAATCAACAATCATGAGTATAGTAATACTAAAGAACACATATCAACAATCATATGTATAACAATACTGAAGCAAACATCTCAGCAATCATCAGTATAACAATACTGAAGAAAACATCTTAGCAATCATCGGTATAAAAATACTGAAGAAAACATCTCAACAATCATCAGTATAACAATGCTGAAGAAATAATATCAGCAATCATCAGTATAATAGTACTAAAATCACTTACAACAACATATTTCCTGACTTGCTAACCCTTTTGGGCCGACAAGCCTAGTCAAAAAAATTCATCTCCTTAAAGATCAAACAAGTTGTGTTTGGCATGCTAATCCTTTTGGGCCAACCAAGCCTATCTAGCCAAAATAGCCACTTCTTTCTCTCTAACTATATCATAGCAACATCACAGTGAGTTCTCTGGTATATCCAGCCGGGCATTTGATCTAACTTACTAACCCTTTCGAGCCAACAAACCTAATTAAGCATATGGATCTTCCTAGGGATAAAAAAATCCTTGTATGGATTACTAACCCTTTAGCACCAAAAAATAGTAGCCATACATACTAATCCCCCTAATATCAACAAGTTTCATCTGACTTACTAACCCTTTTGAGCCAATAAGCATAGCTAGACTTACCAACATTGCATCCATCTTCCATTTACTGTCACTCCCTCTTTCGAGAGAGCTTCTTTCAGACTACACCAAGCTTGTCTCGAAAGTATTCAAACTTTCCATGAGCCAGAGACTTATTTAACACATCTTCCACTTGTTCCTCTATAGGAGCATGCTTGATATTTAGAGCTCCCTTCTGCAACTTTTAACGTTCTCTTCTTGTACATCTGCAACTACATCGTACATTTACAACTTGCATCATTCTTCTTTTGTGCATCTATTACTGCATCATTCTTCTATTGTACATCTGCAACTATATCATACATCCACAACTTCATCATTTCTTCTCTTATAGGTGATTGCATACAACCCTTCCTACAAGTCAAATATAGTTGTATGATTAGAAACATTTCGTAACATATTCAAGTGACAAATTCTCATGCATAAATATGTATACAATCATGCAACTATTTTTGGTAATGAAACAATCATCTATATCTCATATACATACGGTAAATTTCTATATTCCTTCCATATTTACAAGACATTATTTCACCAAGGAGGTTTCATATGTGGCAATGGAATGTTGTACAACAACATAAGCCACTTACCCATCACATGCATATTAGTAGTAAACTACAAATATTATAATATGCATAATACATTTCTTGAATCTAGAAACATATCTATGTACACATCTTGAACAACTAGATATATAGGAAATGACAATTCAAATGCTTATATTTTTTTTTGGTAGACTCCATCTTGATCTCCATCTTCTGGAATTACCGGAGCCTCTTCCAATGTGTTCAATTTCATTGTCTGATTCTGAGGACCTGTTCCTATCTTTCTCATGATCATAAATAATGAGCAAGCCTTCTTACACCACAAATAACATAGGACTGTGTCTGTGTGTCCTACCAGTGCATCTATTCGTATCCAATGATGAAATGGATAAGAGTATAATATTCATCTCCATTGGTATAATTATTCTAGATCATATTTCTCATCACTTTGAGGAATCTTTACTTGCTTTGTTCTCAGCTGCAATATATT
This sequence comes from Pseudotsuga menziesii, assembly GCA_001517045.1. NCBI lineage: Eukaryota > Viridiplantae > Streptophyta > Pinopsida > Pinales > Pinaceae > Pseudotsuga > Pseudotsuga menziesii. The sequence goes on along the minus strand of LPNX010978331.1, from coordinate 112,766 downwards.
CATCCTTTGTTGCATTGAGCTAAACAATCCACTTTCTATAATATGTTGGAGTGATATTTATGTTCATAGCACTATCAACTCAAACAAAGTCACCATATCTCTACAGTACCCTTTACGCACAACATCATTTGCTCTACATATTTTACTTGGATAAGTAAAATGTCCTCTAGATTTCATCTATACCTCTAATCCAAAGAATCATGTCAAGATTCTTGATCTTTGAGATCCACCATAGCCAATCCTTCTAAGGTGGAGCACCATCCTCCCTTTACATCTGTATTAGAACATTGGAGTGATAGGTAGCCTCCTCTGCTACTAGTCTTCTTTGTATCCATCTATGTCACTTGTCGAGGTCACTAGATGTCCATATCCTTCATCTCTAACTTTGTTGCAATTTTTTCTCTTGCACCCATATATGAGCTTTTCATCCTTTATAGGATTCTATCTTCAAACTTGTAGTAAAGGTTGGGATCTACATCAGTTTAGCTGATCCTGAAGCTCCTCATGTAATGGTATGTGTTATCCCATGGGTCCCTACTGATCTTGTACCAATCCTTCTATTCATAGGTGGTTCTCTATAGAGATTCTCAAACCATATAGGTTTCTCTATCTGCTATTCTACTTTGATTACACCAACTATCTAGTGTAATATCTACTACTGAAGAGGTGTGTCTAGCCCATATAGGAGTGTCTTGTCGACTCTCTCTTTTTGATAGAAACCATGAACCTTGCTTCATATCTTTGATACTTTGATCTGCAGTATACTTGATATTGTAGATCTACTTGGAAGAATTCATAAAACTTCCCTTCATGTATTGAAATCATATCCAAAAATCATTATGTATTATCGACCGGTACTTCTAGATCATATCATACTTCCACTCATCACAACTGAACTATTGAGTTGTGAGATGTCCTTCTATTCTTGGCGGGAATGTTACTCCTTGTTATTTCTCTACTTGACATGAGTTGTTAGGGACTAATTGCCATCTCTTTTTATTTTTCCCATTCCTCCATATGTGATATTCCTACTAGAACAACTCTCTCGACAGAATTTTGAAGACCATTAAAAATTTCAATTTATGCTTCTACTTCATTAACGTTGTCTTCAACGGATTCTAATTGCTCCTTGAGATGAGATATTATTGTGAAGTAATCATTGAATGTTTTCTGACATTGCACCTTCACATCCTTGAGTTTATTTCTCAAGGTCATCTTCGTAAATTATGTTCATTGCATTGAACATATCCTTGGGAGTCTTCGAGGATGATACATGTGAAATCCAATGGAGACAGACATACTAATCTTTGTTTTGACTAGGTCATTCATTTGATTTTCTTAGACTTCATCTCCGTATCGATCTGTAGTTTCTTCTATGACATATTTCTTCATGGCATGATTCTTCAAGTATGATAATATTTCTATAATTCCAAGCTTAGAAGTTCTCGACCTTTTTAATATTGTCCTCAAGCTTGGTATTGTTTTTCATCATGATAAAAAATGGGAATATCAACTGGAAATAGAGAGGATGGAACTTACCTGTGAGATTGCGTCAACTTGATTCTTGCTTGAAGGATATTTTGGAAGATTTATTCTAGTGGACCTAGGATTTTATAGAGAAACCCTAATTTTTAAACTTAGGTATATTTTAGGTCTGATTAAATAGAAATATGTGCCTCCTCAAGGAGAGTTGAGAAACATACTTATTTTCCCAAAACTGTGGACATAATTCCAAAATATCTGATGCCCTAGTTTTCTATGGCAAAAGTGTTAGGTTAAAAATTAAAAGTACAAAAAATGAGAAACTTATTACATAGAGAGATAAACCCTCATAGGGAAAATTTTATGGTCCTTCTTCAGCTGATTGGTGGAGGGAAGTGCCTAGAACAGGAAGCCCTAGTTTTTCTTTGGTTTCTTTTATAGAACTTCCTGATCTTGTTTCTTATATTGCTCCAAATTTTTGGCTCCTAAAGGTCTAAAAAATTTTCCTGAGGTATTATGGTCTATCTTAATTCCATCCCCATAGGTTAGAGAAGAATCATATTCATGAGGTGGGACTTATGCAAAGTTTCCAAAGGTGACTTATTTTAGGACTGTTCAACATAACAAACTTGTATGGACTTCCACATGTTAGTGTTTCACTTTCAAGGTTTGAAACATTTACCATAGAAACTATAGTCCATTTTCTATCTACAAAATCTTGAGAATTTTTACTTGGACATTCCTAACCCTAGGATATAGCATTTCACCCTAGGCCATCTGTTTAAGGATGAATTCTGGGAGAGGATGGAACTCTACGTTGGAGGAATCGTATCTACTATACTATAGAGAATATGAGGCTGAAAATATTACACAGGGTAGAGTAATATTTTATCTTATTCCTGTCAAAGTTTCATCTCTTTATCCTTCCCAAATCTCTAGTTATTGCGAAAGTCCCAACATGACTATTTTTTTTCTTCTAAGGTTTTCAAGCATGAAACTGTAATCTTTAGTAGTTGTAGCTGTATCAGTGTTTCAACTGCACAAAGACTTATTTTAGTGTGGCTATGATACCAAGTTATATTTTTAATATCTATACAATATATAAAAATATTTAGCATCATAATATCATAACCATAATCAAAGGATCATTGAAAGAAAGACAAGTGCAACAACACAAGAGAACACAAATATTTTCCTTGGGGAAACCATGAGGAAGAAAACCCCGCAAAACTTCCTCAATATANTCTCTCTCTCTCTCTCTCTCTCTCTCTCTCTCTACAGCACAATACTTGAGTGTAAGATGTCTGAGAATTAGAGAGATGCATCACCTATTTATATTCATTAGTTGAGTGCCTCAAATAACTAACTAGGTCAGGAAGGTTCCCTAATTAGGGCCTGTTAGCACTCATAATCACACCTAAGGTTGTGGAAGGTGGACCCCGAGGTAACAACAAAACCAATTTAGGAAAGGGGAGTTGGATTCTTCCTTTCCAGAGAGGCATCTCTCACAAGAGTATTTATCAAGACTAGATTTAAAGATAAACAAATTCAAGTTGATTTCATGGTTGAAAACAAGGCAAGAACAATTGGGATATGGAGTCACAATTATCAAAAGACACAGAGAAATTTTCATAGGGAATGTCTACAAAATCAAGGTAGTACTTCGGCTACGGTCAATATATTTTTTGTTTGGTGGAAAAGAAGGAAAGATGACAATCCATTAACACAGAGTACAAGTTAGATAAATTCTGCACTAACTTTGGTAGAAATAATTTGTGAATATTAGAGACAATAGAAAAACCATATCAGAGTATGAATTCTGAATCTATCACACACTTATCTAAGATATGAGAGAAAACATAATGTACATGCACACAAATAAAAGAAATCACAGACTGTAATTGAGAAATACACATGAATTTTTGCATTCAAATACCAGCATCCGGCTCTACAACCTTTATAAAAATGGATAAAAATTACATAAACGCAAAAGTTTCACGGGTTCCAACCCTTTCTTCCTCTGCTGAGGGCATACTTATATTTTCTTAGAACCCCCGAGACCAACCTCAAAACAAGGCCAAAATTAGTTACAAATTGATAAACAAACTTCTAACAAACTGTAGCGTGGCACATTTGCCATGGTTTACATAAAATTGAAAATGATGGGGGAAATGTGGATGCTAGATTTAAAAATTCATTGTGTCATCAGGATCGTGGCTCACTTGATCATCCTACAACTGTATTTTTGATCCTTTTCATGATCATGTATGTCCTTATTAGTGCAACCTGTATTTATTTTTTTCATAATTTTCAATCACCTTACATTGATTAGCAGTTGGAATTTCTAGATTGATCATCTCTCTAGGCAATACACTGAGCTCCAAATTTTATGGATAAGAAAATTTTGGCAATTGGGTGCATATAGCCTTGAATTCAAACAACATTTCAAATTCTCCAGTTAACTTGTCAACCACAGTTTACCTAAGAGGGATTGTTGTTGCATATCGTCAAACTATCTGTGATATTATTTGCAATTGATTAACCTATCACTGTACTCCTTTTGATACAACATAGGCCCTTTCTCTTCCCAAAAGAAAGGATTCCCTCTTCCGAGCAAAGGATTAAAAAGTTGAATGAATTCTTTAACCTGATTATGTGTAACCTCAACCTTTGGTTGAACTGTTTTCACATGATGATATTGATTTATCACTTTTCTTTCCCATGTGATGACCAAAAATCTATCCTAGATATTTGCTTGCCTAATGTCTTCTTCTGTCAAATTGTCCGAGAAATTGATTGCATTATTAGTTGTATCCATGGATTTTTTGTTCAAGTCCTGCTTTGCCATCTGAATTTTTTTTCTAGTTGTTGTTATAACAATTTCTTTATCCAGAATGAAATCTAAATAAGGCCTAAGCTTGGATTATTCTACTATCAGTACATCCCATATCATTTTTTTTTCTCCTTGTAGGGTTTCCTTAACTGAAACCTGTTTTGCCAATTTGTTGTTCTCTTCTACCAGCTCTCTGCATTTTTCTTTCAATATATTTATCGCCTTTTATTTATTTTCAGCCATGTCTTCAAAGTCTTTATTTTTCTTCTTCAAACTGATGATTTCTAAAGCATTAAGGCTCACCTGAGACATATCTTGAGAAAGAGAGTCTGTACGATATTGTGTAGAAGACGGAATAACTGGCATTGGTTGTTCCTCATCCTTTTCCTTCAGTTCTTCTAGTTCCTTTTCCAACTCTGCTTGTTTTGTTTCAAAATATTTCTCTTTTTCATCCTAGAGTCCTCCATCTCTCTCCCATTGCTTCTCCTTTTCTTCAGATTTAAGCAATCTTACCCTGCAATTAGTTAGTTCAGTATTCAAAAATTCCTTTTCTTTTTCAATTTCGGTCAGCTCAGAGGTTTGTATGAGTTGAGTAGCTGGGATACTCAACTTCTTCTTAATAGTTGGATTTCATTTTCTTTTTCGTTCAAAAATTTCTGTGTAGCAGCCCCTTTATTAGCATGGTTGTCAACCACCAATAAATGCACATGAAGTTTCTTTATCTGTGTTTGGTGGGACTTATTCTCCACCCTTTCTTTTCTGAGCAAGTCCTCCACTCTTTTCTTGCTTGAATGCAACTTTAACACCTGTAATGTTTCCTGTAACAGATCGGTGTAAATGATATCTCTAGTTTCTCTGTGTAAATGGATAATATAAATGGTAGGAGTATTCTTCAAATTCATCCTTAACTCACCCACTTTGTTCCCTGTAGTTACTACCAAATTTAAGGTGCCTTTAGCCTGATCTATAACACTCAACAAGGATACATTATGACTTGGCAATTTTCTTTCTTCATCATACAAATTCACCTTTTCATCAAAGGTATTTTCACCTACATCTTTATATTTATATAGAAATATATTTTCATAGAAACTAGTCAATGGGGTCATATGGGTAGCTGCAACAACAATGTTATAAATATCTTATGTAGGAGGAGAACCCCCTGGTGTAGGGGAAGGCTTATCCTCTTGCATATCCTCACCATCATTACTATCCTTGGGATAGTCTATCCAATTTGTTGCCTCAAACAACCTTGCTACATAGGAATCCTCAAATAGTTTTTTCTTATTTGCTTGCCTCCTATCTGAAATGATATGGTGCGGGTCATAATTGACTGAGGCTTCCATTGAGAACCCCATTTCTATGAGCATGATTTCAATCACTGGAAGGGCTGCTTTACTATTAATGGTAAGAGGACCAACTGTCCATGGAAATTTGATCCCCAAAGTATTCTTATAGCTCAAGAAATGCTCATATTCTACTATCAACCTTTCTCTAACCAATTCTAATGCAAATACCCTCACTATCACGAATGCTAGTAAGACATAAGGCTAGGGAGAAAATCCATATACTCTAACCACAATATTATGTTCAGAAAGGAACCAATCTCCAACTCTTATTTCAGGTGATAACTGCAATAACTCTTTCATTTATGGCAGGACTCTAGGCAATTTCTCTTGAAAGATAACATTGTACAATGGGGCTATAATAAAATTCATAAACTTGCAATAATATTTACTCATCTCCCCAGTTATAACCATTTATGGGAGTTGTTGGTTATCCTCATTGAATGCTAAAAACATTCTCATCAGAAAAGAATGAAACCTGAAATTTCTCATCTTGTGGAAGTTTATTAGCTGAGAATGAATGTTCTCAGCTAAAAACTCATCAAATTTAAGATACGCAGACTGCATGGAATGGCTCAATGGTTCAAATCCTACTTGACCAGTTATAAGGGTGAATACTAGGCTCAACAAGGGTTCTGTGATGAACTTATTCGTATCCATACCTAAAAACGGACTCGCCATGGTTATCAAATATTGTGTTTCTTCATTAAACAAGTTGTAATCAATGGGAAAAGGGTGGTTTAGCAACTGACTATCAGGTTTTGTGTAGGTTTTGAAGAAATATTCTTTTTTTTTCAGCTAGGGACTCTCGGAAAAACTAGAGTAGGTCTTCTTCTTTGTATTCTTTAGACATTTGGGAAAAATCAACTTAGATTAGTAGAGTGTTACGGATGACAAGGGAGTTTATTAGACACATGATTTTAGACCTGGACACATCCATTATTACCCCTTCGGATGAAGAATAGTTACTGATGCACCATTCTACAAATTATGGGAAATTGGGGGTTTGTTTAACAGAGAAATAAAATAAATACAAACTAAAGAATCTATGGGTATAAATTCCTTGGTATTGTAGGATTTTCAATTGCCTTTTGGAATATTCTAAATTATCATTCAATAGGATAGTGTCGAATATTTCAAAGTCTTTATCCTCCAGGGCTTCCTCTACATTCTGGTATGCAACCTCTAAATCCTCCCCTTCAAGCATGCAAAACCAATTTAGCAGGGAAATGAACGTACCAGGTCAATTGACAACTTGGTTTGGAGGTTTATTCACGGTGGCACTTTCTGCACAGTTTGAAACCTATCTTTTTGATGCTCCAGAAAAAACAAATGGTTTGAATCCACGTGCTGGTATTTATGATATTTTATTTCCCTATCAACAACACATCTTTCCCAACCAAATGGATCTTTATCCATAGATCTGGGACCTTTTAATATGGGCTAGTTAATCTTTATCACTGGTTATTTGTACTATCTCATTCCTGCTATATCGTGCTTCAGTTGCCTTCTTTGATCTAAAAAATTCCCCAAATCTGAACCGTCCATACGTGGCTTCCACCTATATACCAAAATCCTTCTTTCTCTCTCTTTGAAATGGCAGAATCCCTGTCAACTGTTAATATGGATCATACCTTATATGGGCCATCAAAAGGTGGGATCATTTAACATTCTGTTGGACCCCATACTATATTCCTCTGCATACCTCAAATCTCTGGAATTGATCTCATCCATCGATCAAAGCCACCTTATATCTCCGTCGTTCAAGCCGAAGGGGCCTACCAAATTCTACCGATTTTAAAAGTGATTCCTTCCATGGACGTTTATCTAGTGGAATGATTCTCCACCATAGATATTTCTCTCACTTGATCTCCATCATTGAAACATGCCCTCTCTTTAAACTATTTTGCAAATTTGAAACGCGGTTTTCCACAAGCACTTTAGATCAGCAGAATTTACGTTTGCCGCTTATCTAGACCATCCTCGATCTTGGCCCTTGAAAATTGCTGACGTTTAAGAGATTTCGCAAATCCAAAAATCCTTTTTCATCGTGCACTTTATATTTTCGAAATGGATTCCTCCCATCGATATGCTCTAACCATTTATCACCACAATTGAAATACATCCCTTTTCCACATCCTTACACTGATCTAAACATTTTATTTCTCTTTGCACACTCAAACAGAGAGATTGTTTATGACTGTGGATCTTAAACTGCTCTTCATCTAATGGGTAGTGGGACCTACGAGCTCACATATTCCTAATTTTGTCAAAACCCAAAAACCTATTTACTTAAGCTTTTTCATCTCTTGCAGAAACTCATTAATATCCTCCAAGGTCATATGATATAAAATGTAGACAGGCCTTATAGGTCCAACTTCTTCCAACTATTTAGCACAAAAGTAGGGCTAACAAGCGGCTCTAGCTAGGGATTCTATAATTCCCGTGAGGTAGAAAAGAACCCGTAGACTAGGTGCTGAATCCATTGGGTGGCTCCCCATATTTCAAACCTCAAAACTTTTATTGTTGTTGTCTACACAAACAAAAAACAAAGAAAAGGGAACATGGTTGTCCTTCTAGACCTTAGGGCCTTCTCCTTGGGCTTCAAATTTTCTGGGACCACCATTTGTACTGCTTGAAAATAAAGGAATATAGACAACTATGATACAGGATTGTACCTCTTCCTTTCAGGTCAAATAATGCTTGAGAAACCTTTCATTAACTAGACCTCCTTCCAGCAGAGATCTGTATTGATACTGCAGAATGAAAGCATTCTCTCCTATGTGTGCTGCAATGATATAAGGACCCACCCACTTGTGGTCAAATTTTCCATGTTTCCCTTTTTCTTTGTGAGGATCAACCCATTTCAGGACCAAGTCATCAATCAATAATTTTTCCTCTTTGACCCTTCTATCAAAAGTATTCTACATTTTTTCTTGGTGTATCTATACTTTACCATAGGATTTGTCTGTTAACTCATTCAATTCTATGATTTGATTGATTCTTCTTTTTACATGATTTGGTTCATCCTTCTTCTCTTGCAACATCCTCATGACAGGTACTCCCAAGGATGATGGAAATACTACTTTAGCTCTGTATACCAACTAGAACAATGACATCCCAATTGATTTTTTGGTGTTGACCCTGTCATCCCAAAAAGCATATTTCAGCTTCATATTTGAGGCTCTCTTGTTGTCTTCGGACAACTTCTTAATAATCCTCACCAAGATTTTATTTGAAGATTCAGCTAGCCCGTTTCGTTGTACATAATAGTAAGTAGAATGGTTGATGCTGGTATGATATTTATGAAAAAAATTAATAATCTTCTTATATTTCAAAGATGTTCCATTGTTTGTCACTATCCTCCTAGGGCATCCAAACATAGCCAAAATAATTTCTTCCAGAAAATCCATACTTACCTCATCAGTAGCCCTCCTGGTAGGTATTGCTTCAATCCACTTTGTAAAATAGGCTATGGCTGTTAAAATCCATCTATGCTATCCATAAGAGTTTAGGTTTATTTCTCTAATGAAGTCTAACTCGCACTATTGGAAAGGTGCATCCACAGATATTGGGTTAAGTGGAAGTGGAACACGTTTCCTCTTACCATCAAAAATATGGCATTGGTAGCACTTAGTAATATTTTTGTAAACATCAGAAAATAATGAGGGCCAGTAGAAACTGGCTCTCAAAATTTTGTTTGCCATTACTTTCCAAGAATTATGTCCCCCTCAATCACCTTTATGAAACTCTTCTATAGTCTGTTGGGATTCATTCTCCAAAATACAATTTAATTAAAAACCACCTAGATCGTTCCAATATATATGTTCATTTAGAATGCAAAACTTAGACGATTTTAGCTTTACTGACCTCACCCTTGTTTTACTCAGCCCTACAAGATCCTGTAAATTTTGCAGTACATATACAATGTCAAAATACCATGGGGATATGGAGAAATTAGGCATTACCTATACCTTGGTGTTTGGCTGGCTCGAATGACTAGTCAAGAAATTTAGTTGAAAGGAATCACAGTTGGAATTTGTCATAATTTTTTCTAGTCCCTGACCTTTAACCAATTTGGTGGGTTTCATCTCAATGTCATACTCTAATAACACAACCATCCATTTTGATCTTTTCCCTTCCTGATCAAACTGTGTAAGGATGCCTTTCACTACACTACTAGGAACATAAGCACTGGCTCGAATGACTGGTCAATAAATTTAGTTGAAAGGAATCACAGTTGGAATTTGTCATCATTTTTTCCAGTCCCTCACCTTTAACCAATTTGGTGGGTTTCATCTCAATGTCATACTCTAATAACACAACCATCCATTTTTCTCTTTTTCTTTCCTGATCAAACTATGTAAGGATGCCTTTCACTACAGTGCTAGGAACATAAGCAATGATGCATGAATGAATAACATAAACTATGAAATATTTCAGAGATTTAACTAGAGCATACACGTTTTTCTCCATTATTTCATATTTCAACTCCTCGTCTCTTAACACTTTGTTGAAAAAGGCTATGGGTTGCTCCGCATTTTGATCATTCTTCTGTAACGGCACTCCAGCAACAGTGTGATCAGAAGCATAAGAAAAGATTAAAAAATACTTGCTAAAATGCGGGCTTATCATAAGAGGTGCTTCTTTTATGGCTTGTTTTATATCCCTGAAAGCCCCCCTTTCCTCCAATGTCCATTTAATATCATGGTATTTTTCCAGCATGTTGGTGATATTCATTAGTATTTCAGAAAAACTGGGGATAAACCTTCTTAGAAAGATGACCTGGCCAATGAAGAATTGCACCTCCTTTTTTCTCCTTGGTTCTTCAGCTTTCTAGATTTCCTTGATCCTTTCTTGATCGATATTTATGCCATCCTTCGAAATGATGTGCCCCAACAATTTTCCTTCCTCTAACCCAAAGTTTGATTTCCCAGGGTTTAAGGATATCTTGTATTTCTTGCACTTCAGGAAAACTTTTTCTAAATGACTCATATGCTCTCTTCTTGATATAGAACACACTGTATTATCATCCATATAGACAACTACAAATTTATATTTTTCTTCTTCGAAGGAAATATCCATGGCACACTAGAAAGTGACCCGTGCATTCATCATACCAAAGGGCATCTTAGCACACATAAAATTACCGCATGGTGTAGTGAAGACAATATTCTCCTAATGTTTAGGAAGCACCTTTATCTGATTTTACCTAGAAAAACCATCCATGGCGGAAATCCTCTCAGACCCCAACACTGTTTACAAAATGTGTTCCATCTTGGGAAAAGGGTAGTTATCTTTCAAAGAGATTAAGTTAAGATTTATGAAGTCTATACAAATCCATATTTCCCTGTTCTTCTTCCCAACTGGTACCATTTTCGTAACCCACTTAGAAAACCTTAGAGTTACAATGATCTTGGAATTGAACAATTTTATGTTCTCTTTCTCAATGATAGGAAGTAGCTTAGGATTAACTCTTCTCAGTTTCTGTTAAAAGGATTTTCACCAGGTTTTATAGGGATGGTATTGTTACGGAGAGAAATTCCTATGGCTTGGGGTACCACAATAGCCAACTTGACTCCAGAAATCAATCCTTTCCAATATGCAATAGAAATTAAATGTCTAACACTAAAGGATCAGACCTCGTACCTTATTCTGGACGGTTGAAGGAGATCCTCATTGAGCTTTCCAACTTTGGCTTGAATTGATAAATTACTTCCTCAACAACAAGTAAACAATACAAGCATTCTATATATCATGGTGTTAGAGCTATTCTAGCATATATAATCAATAATGTATAAGCATTTGACATAATCCAATGGATAAGATATTCGTTCAAACACACATTATTGGACAGGAAAAGATATTTCTATTAATATAAATCAGATATTACAAGATACAACCTCTGTCGGCACGTCTACGAACCGAAGAAACTGAATCCCCCAATTGGGAAGAACACAACAGTGCTCCAAGGGACAAAGGGATGAAAACTCAAGCATAAGTTTCGGAAACAATGGACTATAGTTTCTTTGCTCTTAGTTCTCTCTTTTTCCTTTAATGTACCAAGGGGTTCCTTATATATCTTTTCAAAGGGGTAATGAAAGGTCGAATCCGAGTGATCTCAAGGTATATGGAAGGCCAGGAGTCAAATGAGTCGGATCCATGTCAAGGAAAACTCCAAAAGGATTTGGATTTTGTACACATCCCGATGTACACGGTTTTAGTGGTCAAACCCATGTATTACGCGCTTATAGGTTTAAAAGTCGTGCGTATCATTTTTCACATGTTTTTAGGGATGGTGAAGGAAACATCAAAGCAAAAAAAATGGTCCATAGGGTCTAAGTTGTCTGCAGTGGGACAGGGGAAGGACATACAAAGTGTGATTCACCTAGAGTGGTGAAATCAGCTATAACATATGCCCCCTAATGTGTGAGGTCAGAGGGGTCATACGATGGCCGAAATACATTATAAGTCCATCCCAGAAGTGGAGTGATGAAGGATCCCAAATGGAAGACCAGCCACCCAATCAGCATAGTACAATAATACAACTCTGCACATAACTGCAAATACATATAGCAGTCCTGGATACATAAGAGTACAATGGCCATGAATAGGCATGACACAAGATATCACATAAGTGGTCATCGCCACGTAAAATATACATAGATCAGAATCTCCATGATGAATATATACAAAGGACCATGATCTCCATAATGGCTGAAGATATATAACAGATCAAAATCTCCATAGTGGCTGGAAATATCTGACATATACTGGAATCAAGTCACGAGAGCTGAAATCTCATGAACACTGGCACGATCAAGTAGGTAGCATATAAGAGATTCCACCAATCTGGAAAGTCTTCTACACAAACTACTACGAGTACATGTCCTACTATGTGAATAGAGGTGTCAAGGTCAAACATAGTAGTCCATCGTCTGATTACCGATCATTAATGTATACCGTTAATAGATGCGAGATCACCCATCAATAATGAAAATGGGAATCAAGGTACTAGAGTGCAAAATAACAAGTGTGAATAAATGTGTTGAGGTCAAACACTTGAGAGGATCCATCGATCAGGGGACATTGATGTATTCCCAAAGATTGTCGATGGCGAGAGAACCTACCACTGATGACTGCAAGTCTCAAGGCACTCAAAATGACTCTAGATTCCAATCCCAGAATAAATGATCTGATGTCGATGGGATGAAATCCATTGGAAGGAGGGAATTAAGGCATTCCCCGTCATCCAACATGAGGTAATCAGTAAATATGTATAATGTGGAAGGACTCGATCATAAAGTGCATGAACCAGTAACTGTACCGGGAATGGCCGACATGCAAAGTCAAGAGAACTGAGGAATGGCTGGCTCAAGCTTAAACTTCCTTCAAACAAGAGCATAATGGTGTATGGTGACTGAATAAAGGCAGCATAGACTCAATATACAAACTGGGAAATGTCTGCGACACAGGAGGCATCGACAGAGGCTCCATAGGGACTGGAAGCTTAACCAGTCAGTGGAGATAAACTCAGATAAATGGGTACAGCTCCTAAATTCAAACTATAACCCAACCAATGGATGTGATATATAGTGCTCTGTTCAAAGGCAACATGACTCGACAGCTACCACAGATGACATCTTTCCTTGTCCGGCTTTTTGGTTTTTTTATTTTTTTTGGACTTTTTCAATTATTTAAAAAGCTTGAAAAAGAATAAAATGGATTTATAGTTACAGACTAGGAGGAGACGAGTGTCATAAGGGAAAACAAACTAGTTCCAAGTAGTGGAACATACCTATGCTCAATGCAAGGATACATGTGTAGGATATCAACACTCGAGGGAAAATCCCCTCCCGGTAAAAAGGGAAACAAGCTAGGAAGGATATAAAAAAATGTCACATGGCTAGACATGAGACAAGCTCAGGCTATATGGCTGAAACGCAATATCAGGGGAGCTAGGATAAAGCTCAATAAGGCTGAAAAGCTCATGATAATGCATTCACAACTTGACAGGAGGGAGTCCTGAGGGAAATAGGATAGAAAAAGATCAAGAGGAGTATGAGGCTCTTGTGAAATGTCATGGTGGTATTATACAACAGACTCCCACACCCTAAAAGAGAAAACGTCGGCATGGGCACCAAATGCAAATAAGGTGCTAACTAGGGTACCCATGTAAGGTGAAGTTCTACCACTCATATCATGCCACTTCTAAATAGCAAGAAGGTTCTGTGACATAACATAGTGGGTTCATACCTAAGGTCATGATGATATGGTCATAAGGTCATGCAAAATTAAAAATATTATGAAACCTAACCTATATGCTAGTTTACTACATGATACCTAAGATCAGCACGAATGGGTCAATCCAACGGCTAAAACGGCACTGAAAAAGGTCCTCTACAACATGAATTATGTCAAAAACGGTCCAAAATGGTTAGAAAATGTTGAAACTATAGGAAAGGGGGTAAAAAATTTTAAATATTTGAAAATTTTCTATAAATAGTAAACAATTCAAAATATTATAAAACATTTGAAACTTTTACCCATTTGAGCTCTGACTTTCAACAACGAATTCCAGGAGATCCAGCCGGCAGAATTCATTACTGTTTCTTCCAAGTATTTACCCATGCTCTTCTCTTTAATTTTGATGCAATTTTTATGAAATTCCATGGTCAATTAATCTTTCTAGGACAACCCAAAATGGGTTCTGTGGCCTACATGGAAATCAAGGTTTTTTCCACGTATAGGGCTGGATATACACGGAAAATACCCTCAAACCCGTGTACATACGTGGCTATTTTGAAAACAGTCATGTATGAGGTCATGCATAAGGTTTTTTCACTAATCTAATGGACAAATTTGCAATTTCTTTTGCAAGATGGTCCTAGAGTGGAGAGAGCGTCAACATGGTGAAGTAGAGGAAGCAGTAAGGGCTGATCTAATGGCTCAACAGGCTCTACGTGCATGCAGACTCTATAAGTTTTGGTTTCTTGGTGGTTTGAGGGCCAAACCAAGACTATTATAGATGCTGGTGGATTATTGGGATCTAGAATCGGAGTCCTTTCAGATAGATGGGATTTCCCTCACCATAGAGGTGGAGGACATATAGTTCATTACAGGGCCATCTAGATAAGGGGAAATGGTGAACCTTCGTTCCCTTGGTGGGCCAAGAGGTGGCATAACTATCGACGATTACATTGTAGTGTACTGCTATCCAGACATAGAGAAGGTGGGGAGTCAGGTCCCTACCAACAATATATAAGTGCTGGGCCTAAAGGCCATACTTTTGACATTGGGAAGGATAGCAGACTTGGCGTCACTCCACTAGGTCTCACGGCCTCTGATGTTCTATGCAGTGGAGTGCATGAGACCCACAATTTATGACTAGAGCACTACACTATTAAGCAACATGAAACATTAGCTCAGTGAGTGTAAGGCAGATAGAGTGCGGAACTTCGGGTTCAACAGTATTTTGAGCACATTTTTCTTTGAGCGTTTTCCAGGATTGAGCCCTAGAGTGGACGTTCCTCTTCACGGGGTTCGAGATCCATCCCAACGGCATTGGGCAGATGCTATGCATAGACTGGGGGGTGGTAGGGTGGCCAACCCATATCTAGCTAACTTATTTCTGTGGTGGCGAAAATAGATAGTTTCCATCGATGACTACCCCTGTGCAGGGATAGATTTTCAGGGGGACTCGGACATGCCGCTACCACCAAGATCGGCATATGGTGATATAGGTAATGAATCTTGACCCTCTCTTTTTAAATTTTTTGAATTATTTAATTTTTTGTGTTTTCCTGATTATATGGAATCAAAAAGACATATTTTTTTGTGACAATACATAGTGACATCTACCATTTATGTGCAGATGTGGGGCCACGGCGGCCAGAAGAATTCCCTTGTCATAGACAAAGGGGAAGAGGAGATGACATCACGGGTGTGGATGCAGAGCAGACGCTCCAGAGCATTCATACCAATTTTGTGAGACTAACACATAGAGTTCCCATGGCGCAAGTCGAGGACTTGCCTGAGGCTATGCAGTGGCAGGTGGTGGGTGTACCACGTGCATGGGTGCGATTATTCCGACGGCTAGATAGAGCCGTAGTGACCTTCCATGATCACAACCCTCCTCATCCTCCATAGGATTAGACACCTGGGAGTGTATACATTTTGTACTACCATGTATTATATGCTGGTGGCTCGAAAGCCCCAATTTTGTATCATGACACTATGTATTATCACATTTTGGATGTATATAAAAAGTTTTATGGTGATCGGTTTATTTATTTACAAGTGTAAAAAATGTGTTTGTGATTAATTTATTATGAATGAAACAAATTCCAATCTAACACGTAGTTAGCATATGAATCAGCAACTTGATTATTATTTCTTGGAATGTGTATATATGTTATATTGTCAAATTGCTGTTCTAACAATCTCACACGTAAGAATCTTCTCAATAACATCAGATCTCTAACATGGTACAAACCATTGAGCTATGACACTACTAACTCTGAATCAAGACGTACCTCAAGAGAGAGAATGCCATGTGAAATGGCATCCCATAGAAGCTCGATAATGGCACTATATTCAGCAAAATTGTTGGAAGATGGCCGTAGACATACGCCTCCTGAAGACAGTACCTGACCCATAGGAGTATAAATCACCCAAGTAGTAGAGGTTGAGTGTTGAGTGTGACGGCTTTCACCATCCACAAATCCTATGTATATGGAAGATTCCATTGACATCTGCCAAAATAAACGGAAACTAATCACAAACCCGATCACGATAAGAAAAAGACCTAACTATGCAAAACTGTACAATAATATACAATAAGTAGCCTTGGCTGAAGATCATGCATAGTATTTCTTAAGATAGATCCCATTTCTAGGCTCCACTAAGGCCGTTCCTTCATAATCCACTAACTCATACGCACCCTTCTCTAACACACACTTGACCACGTAAGGACCACTCCACATAGGATTAAATTTCCCTGCCCCCAAGGGTTCTTTCGGTTGATCCCACAAAAGGACCAAGTCTTCTTCACTAAACACCCTTGGACGGATAGACTTATCATATTGGGTCTTTACGCGACATTTATTAACTTCTAGAGCCACCAGGGCATCCCGACGCTGCTCATCAAGTTGCTCAAGGTGAACCAAATGCTCCTCCAATGGTGAAGTGTTCGATAAGAGTTCTACATCTAGCTTCAAATAAGGAATATCGCATTCAACTGGAAATATCGACTCCACTCCATGTACAAGTTGATATGGAGAAAAACCAGTGGCAGTCTTAACAGCGGTTCGATATGCCCACAAAGCAGGATATAACATGATGTTCCAATTGTTCTTGCTTTGTGTAATGGTTTGTTGGAGAATGGATTTGAGTGATTTATTCACTGCCTCTACCTATCCATTCACTTGAGGGTAATAAGAAGAGGAATGCTCTTGCTTATACCCTAACTTCAATGCCAACTCTTCCATCATACGGTTCTGAAAGTGCGAGCCATGGTCAGTGACAAGATCTTTCAGAATCCCGAACCGAGTAATAATTTGGTTGAATACAAAGTGGGCGGCTATCTCACTGTTGGATTTTAATGTAGGCATAGCCTCATCCCATTTCATGAAGTAATCGATAGCCACTATAATATGATGGTGCCCCCCGGCCGAAGCTGGGTTGCAATCCATAAAATAGAGCCCCAACTTAGTGAAGGGACCGGCGATGATAATGGTATGTAACGGGGTAGGTTTCGAGTGCATATTACGTGCGAACACCTGGCAAGGGTGGCACCTCTTGACTGCATCAACACAATTCTTAAAGATCGACGACTAGAAATAACCCACTCTTAAAATATTTTGAGCTGTAGAAAGCCCAGATAAATTACCACCACACGCCCCTCCATGGAAATCATTCAACACTACCTCAGCCTCATCATGATTTAAACAACATCGTAAAATGGAATATACCCCATGGCGGTACAAAGTGTTATCCACTATGAGGTAGTTCTTAGAGACGTGACATAATCATTGTTGTTCATCTCGCGAGAGGTGAGTAGGGGTCTTTAGTGTTTGTAAATATATTATGATATCCCCATACCATGGGTCTAATGTTGAGATTAAGAAGATGTGTTCATCGACAAACGCATCTTCACAAACCAACTCCTTGGCCTCACTCAGGAAATCTAATATAAGCTCTACAAAAATTAAAGACTTCTTCGATTTTGCTGAAAAAAGCTTGAGATCGAATTCTTGCAGAATGAAAATCCATTTATTATATTTTCCCCCAATCATCCTTCGAGTGAGGATGAATTTAAACGGATTGAAATGGGCCACAACCAAGGTCTGGCGAAGGAGAATATAATGTCTCAACCACTGAACCACATGTACGGTAGCTAAAGCAAGCTTCTCAACATGAGAATAATGAATCTCTGCGTCAATAAGGTTCCGGCTCAGATAATATATTACATGCTCTTGGAGCTCCTCATTCTCTTGAACCAAAACCATACCAATCGTCTCTAATGACACAGCCACATATAATAGAAAATCACAGCTATAGTCTGGGGGACTAATCACCGGGGCTAATGCTAGGGCTTGCTTGAGTGCATCAAAGGACTCCTGGGCTCGCTCATACCAATAAAAGGGGGTTTCCTTCTTCAAGAGACGCATGAAGCCTCTAGTCAAATTGGCAAAGTTGACAACAAATCTTCGTAAGGAGTTTTCCATGCCTTGCAAACACTAAATATGACGAATTTTTTTGGGGGTAGAAAACTGAAGTATTTCCTCAACCTTCAAAGGGTTGACTCTTATACCCTCTTTAGAAACGATGAATCCTAACAAATGACCTGACTTCACACAAAATATGCACTTATGAGGATTTAATCTAACTGAATAATGCTGACATCTTTTGAACACCAATCTCAAGTTATAGGGATGATGCATTCTCATATGAGAATGAGTAGCGAGGTCATCCAAAAATACTTCAATAATTGACTTGAGATTGTGGAAGATCAAGGTCATCGCCCGCTAAAATGTAGCTCCGACGTTTTTAAGGCCAAAAGGCATTTTCTGATATGCAAACATTCCCCAAGGACAAATAAAGGCAGTCTTGTGTTGGTCCTTGGGTTTAATCTGGATCTTATTATATCTAGAAAAGTCGTCCATAAAGGAGAACACCTCGCTACCCGCACACTCATCCAAAATATTATCAATGAATGGTGTGGGGAAGTTATTCTTAGGACACGCATGATTTAAATCGTGGAAATCAGTACATATGCGGATCACTCCCTGCTTCTTATCCACTAGAATGGGGTTTGAAACCCACTCCATCAAGGGAACGGGATAGATGAAACCAGCTTTCAACAACTTCTCTATCTCTGCCTTAATCGCGGGTGCTTTCCTAGGATTCACTGCACATAAATGTTGTTGAACAGGCTTAGTGTTGGGGTAAGTCTTAATCTTGTGCTTGACAATACGAGGGTCAATACCTAGCATCTCATCGTAATACCAAGCAAAAATATCATGGAATTCCTTAAATAGCTCGGTGTATTCAAGAATCTCAGCATGGGAACATTCCGCCCCAATATAGACATTCTCTATCATGCCAGGATTGTGAGAGATGTTGATAGGAATCGTTGAAGATATGTTTGCCATGTTTCCATCAGCCGTCGAACCAGGAGAGCTTAATGGAACCATAGGACTACCAACTCTCTGACTAAGAAATGCCCTAAAATCCTCACACTCCAAGCGGTCAAGATCTAGAAGAAAGTATGATCTATGATGAAGTTCCTCCCATGGTGGCTCAACTCCCGACATAGCCTCGATAATCGCTTCATTTGAAGGGAAAACCGTATCAAGGTAGTCATGTGCATGAGAAGACTGTACTGTCCATTCTGGCAGCACATAAGGGTCCTCCTCCTTTGTTTGTGAAAAGGAAGGACTAGGCTCTGCAACACACTTGAGATTAGCTTGATAAAATATCATAGCTATAGGCAAAGGCACTTCCGTCACAATGGGCTCACTCGAAGTACTCGGTGCAGGAAGGATCCAAGGATCTTCCATATGACTCATGCGAAAAGACACCGATCTCATAGATGTCGAAGCCTCATCGGAACTAGATCCTATAATGAGGATCGGTGCAGGACAACTAAAGCTTCCCATGAGGGATGGATACATGCCTACACCCACACTCCCAATTGCCAGCTGAGAATGTTCAATGATTGGGATCGAAGCTCTCGAAGATGCAGTAATAGACGGATTCTTGAATGTTGTTTGATCTATTGTTAAGATATTCCTGTTATGTGGAAAGCATACAACACGAAATAGGGAAGAAGAAATGACTTGCATACTGTACATCCAGTTCCTACCCAGTAAGAGATTATAGTCAAGGGGAACATCAACCACCTCGACCTCTATCGCAATGGTATTCCCTCCCAAATGAACTTTGAGGGAAGGAAGGATGCCATGCAACCTAAAAGATCTCCCATCGAACGCAGTTAACATGGTCACTGATTTAGATAACTCAGGGGAACCTAGACCCTTCTAGCAAGATAAATACATCACAGAAGTAGCAACGCCCTCGCCAATCATAGTATGCTTGATGATCATATTAATACATTCTACGTGAATCAAAAGAGACACATAGTAGGGCAAGCAAGGTTGAAGTCCTGCGGTTTCAAATTTGATAATGGAGGAACAATCATCATCATTCACACTGGAAAGCAATGCCTTCCTTTGTGAAGGACAACTCTGAAGCACTTCCAATGCAGACATCACACAAGGAGTGTGGCCCAAATCCTCGACGACTAAATAGTTCTGGGTAGCTCAGGCATTTGGATTATGCCCCGAACGCTTAAGGACTCCCTTAGGAATGCGAGGTGCAGTCTCAAGTTTATCCATAGGTTTCTCAATACACAAAGGGGACCCTAGTGGATCAAGCTCTTTACCTGGGCTGGGTTGTGATGAACCATAATCTTTCGCATGGGTCACAACTTTCAGAGCACGAACCATGTTAATGCAACCATGACCACTAGTCTCTGGTGGATCATGATCATCACCAGAATGGTCATGGGACTTTGATTTCATATTTTGATTGTGTGGTAAATGGTTAGTTAGCATAGCTGGGCCCTGTGCTAAGAATCTCGAAGCTTCCTCAATACGAGGGCACAAGTAAGTGAGGTGATCATCCTTACATAACTTGCAAGGGAACTTAACCTTACATTTAGCTTTCTTGTCCCCCCCAGCATTCCGACTATTCTTGTCATTACTATTAGCATTCTAATTCTTATTCCCACCCTTACGATTATTTTTACCCTTTTTTCTATTCCGTCTGGGCTATTGGTTACCCTTCTGGTCCGACGATTGCACAGAAAGTACACTCATCATTTGGGCGGGTTGAGATGAAGCTGTAGCTTGTCCTGAAGCAGATTGGTTGATTGACAATTGACTAATTTGTTTTGCAACCGAATCCATGGGTTTTTCACTTGCACAACCCACAATGCCATTGGCATATGGTCCAGGTTTGACTTTGGGGTCGAAACTGGAACACGGAGCATTGGGAATAATCTCATATAACAAACCAGACTGAGCATAGATCAAGTCCAGTTCTTGTGCCCTAAAAATTGCTTGTTCCTCATTCTACACTCCAGATGTAGAAACATCCTTCGCTATATATGGCAATAACGAATTGAGGAACCACTCGAGGAGGAACTTCGGCGGTATAAAGGATTTAATTAACCTCTTCCGTCTATGCCACTCTTGAATGTGATCAGAGATATGTGTGGCTTTATCTTCCTAAAATGTCAACAAGAGTTCAATACCAATGTCATAACACACTAGTAGCTAGAAGTGATTAATAAAATTCATCGCAAGGTCATCGAACAAAGCCAAATCTCCCCTAGGTAAATCTATATACCATTTCGCGGCAAGCCCTGTAAGGGTGCGTTGAAATAGTCTCAAACGGATTGAGTCCTGATGTAAGGAATTCAAAGAGAACCATAGGTGAAATGTAGTAATGTGTTCACTTGAATCCTCTCTTGGTTTTCCCTCAAACTTAGGTATGTCCCAAGGAAGCTTGGTAGGGACAGCCGGCCAAGCCAGGTCATGAGCTACAGGATCATTCGTCAATCTCGACAAGTTAGGAAGATTGAGCGTTGTAAGGAAAGGGAGCCTAGGATGATGAGGTCGATGGAACACTCCCTGATTCATATCGGTTTGATTACCACCATGGACTTGGCCATAGTGTCCTCCTCCCGTATGACCCATATAGGGTGGCGTGGAAGCACCATAGTGTGATGGACCTTGACTAGTAGGAGCTACAAAGTCTTAATTAGGAGAGTAAGCAGGTTTTTGATACCCGCCTCCATAAGGTGAAGAACCCTGTCCATACTGCATCCCATAGTAGGGTCCATAGGTCATCGCATGTGATGCCCCATGAGACACTCCGTAGGTAGGAATCTACGCTCTAGATGTAGGATATACATACCAGAAGTAGGGATATACACCCTGAAAGTAGTAACATGACCTCTAGAATCCTGAACATAACCTCCCAAAGAAACGGGTGGTATGTAAAATTGAGACACAATCGGTCTAGTAACTGCAGTATGGATCTGACTCGTAGCCATGTGTCTACTCAAAGGACCACGTGAATAAGGTGGAGGGTGAACATTTGAAGAACTAGGGACAGAGGACGAAGGAATATGAGTAATCAAGTATGTACTATTCCCTATCATCACTCATCTCGGATCTGGTATCCTAATAGGATCACTAACCCTAGACCTAGGAGGAATATGTGACGTAACTTCCACCACTGGGACGGAAGGTGCAATGTGACTAGTGCTCCCAAACCTCTCCGCATGGTAAGGAATGAAAGTGCCCCCAGGCATAGTGTTAGGCTCGAAGTCAGATTCGACATGAAATGCTAAATCATGCGTAGGAAAACAAGACATACCATAACTACCATAGCTAGTGCTGGCGGGTTCAAAATGAGTCTCGGCATCCTCCGGCATTCCATACCGATAACGCATCAATTGGGAATCAACCCTAGAGTGAGTAGGTCTATCATGCATGGTTCCTATCTCAGAAATCATAGGACCTAACTCAGCCAAGTCGGGTGAAGGATCGTAAGTAGGAGTAAACTCCCCATCCTCTACACAAATGGGAGAAGGTGGTTCAGGAATACCTTCTAAATGGTCTCCCATGGTGTGTGAATTAATGTGCGAAATAGTCCACCTAGACTATCTAGGTCTCTCTCTCAAAGGAGGAGGAGAAGTAGAAGGCGGAAGTCCTGCTAAACGATGAGAACGGCAAGGAGCCACACCAGAATCCACAATGACTCAAAAAGTAAAAAAGACTCTCTATTTACGTAAACCCTAGGCCAACTATCATGCATAGAGAAATCACTAATAAAATCTAAAGCCAAATGCAAGCAAACAAGGGCTGGATAAGTGAGCTCCCGGATGAAGTAGGTATGTCTTTCCTAGGAGAGTTTGAGACTCCCATACACAACAAGTGGAGGTACGTAACCAATTATTGTGGCCCTCAGCTTCAATGCGTAAAGCAACCGTGCTGTTCGACCCCAACTTGGCTGGGACACCCACAGAATAACCCCTGCAAAGTAGCCCCTCGATATCCTAGGTAATGCCACTAAGGTCACCTCAATATAATCAATGCTCAGGCGGACAGTCGCAGGCGGGATTGACCGTATGAGTAGGGTAGGAAATCCCGAAACTCTCAAAAGAGCCCCCAGATACGAATACAATCCTGGAAATATCTTCGGTGCTACTCAGTTATGACTAGGGGTCATCCCAATCAATAACCGCTCACACTGCCTCGTGCTTAACTCCCTTTTGAGAGGAGGATCCTGAGAAACACTGGTTATACCAAAGATTTCACACACTCACCTGGACAAACACATACATGTTGTTTAGTGATCTTGGAGAATTGACTTACAATGAACTATTCCAAGATCCTAAAACCTATGCTTGTTGGTGCACCCTATAAAATAAAAGAGTGTAGTTCATTTTATTTTAACATTGATTTTAATTGGCTTTATTACTCAAAAACAGGATATGGTCGTGCAACTAATGGTGTTATGACACAACATGAAGTAAAATGCACACCTAACAATCAATGCAAATGCATTGTGTCCATGAAAACATGGTATGCTACTACGTGAAATGCACAATTTTTCTTCAAATGATGAATGCAAGCTTTCCTATATGAAGTCCTAACTAATACTCCAAAGCAAATCTAGTGCAAGTTCAATGCAAAATGCAAAATGCAATGCATGATGATAAGCAAATGTTTTTGGATTTTTTGAAATAAAATGAGATGCAAAAAGCAAAAGAATGATCCTACAACCCCTATACTTCGCAAGAACACATAAACAACACTAAAGCAAAGCACTAAGGTACAAGAACTCTAATGCACTAATCTCAAACAAAAAATTGAAAATGCCATGACGAGAACCTTCTTAAAAAGAAAAAATTTAGCCTTAAAAAAAATGTTTCTGGTCAGAAACAGAAGTATAAATAGACTCAAGTAGTGCCAAAGGAGACTCAGGAAATATCAAAATTCACCCAATAACCATTTAACTTCAACAAAAAGGAAAAAGAAAAGGCATACGCTACTATTCGCAGTAAACCCACGTGTATACGTGGAAATCGAAGAGAAACTTGTGTGTATACGTGACTGTGAGTTAAAAACTCATGTACAAGAAGAAAGGTGCATAAAATCAAGGAAAATAGACAAGCTGAGACAAAATTCACACCAATCAGACACTACCAGGCATACATGCCCCCAGACCCGACACAGAAACAAAAGAGAGAGCAATTCAAATTCATTGAATGCTGAGAAAACAACCCCCAAAGGACAACTACTAGGAACTCCCCAGCAGAGTCTCCAATTCTGTTATGGAGAGAAATTCCTATGGCTTGGGGTACCACAACAGACAACTTGACTCTAGAAATCAATCCATTCCAATATGCAATATAAATTAAATGTCTAACACTAAAGGATCAGACCTCGTACCTTATTCCGGATGGTTGAAGTAGATCCCCGTCGAGCTTTCCAACTTTGGCTTGAATTGATAAATTACTTCCTCAACAACAAGTAAACAATACAAGCATTCTATATATCATGGTGTTAGAGCTATTCTAGCATATATAATCAATAATGTATAAGCATTTGACATAATCCAATGGACAAGATATTCATTCAAACACACATTATTGGACAGGAAAATATATTTCTATTAATATAAATCAGAGATTACAAGATACAACCTCTGTCGGCACGTCTGTGAATCAGAGAAACCGAATCCCCCACTTGGGCCTCCACCACTTCAATCCTCCATCACTAGATAGCAAGCTCACAAGAAAAAGGCAAGCTTGGGAAGAACACAACAGTGCTCCAAGGGACAAAGGGATGCAGACTCAAGCATAAGTTTCGGCAACAATGGACTATAGTTTATTTGCTCGTAGTTCTCTCTTCTGCCTTCAATGTACCAAGGGGTTTTTTATATATCTTTTCAAAGGGGTAATGAAAGGTCCAATCTGAGTGATCTCAAGGCATATGGAAGGCCAGGAGTCAAATGAGTCGGATCCATGTCAAGGAAAAATCCAAGAGGATTTGGATTTTGTACACATACCGATGTACACGGTTTTAGTGTTCAAACCCGTGTATATACGCGCTTATAGGTTTAAAAGTAGCATGTATCATTTTTCACATGTTTTTAGGGATGGTCAAGGAAACATCAAAGGACAAAAAATGGTCCATAGGGTCTAAGGAGTCTGCAGCGGGACAAGGGAAGGCCATACAAACTGTGATTCACCTGGAGTGGTGAAATCAGCTATAGGGATGGTATGTTGCATGATGAAGGTATCCTACTCTTTAATATCTTCATAGATCCATTCAAAGACATATGTGTGCCTCTTCATCAAACAAATATAATATTCTTTTTATTTGACAGACAAATCCTTTGATAGTTTTATGATCTTTGGGTGCTCTTTAGTACCTATATTTTTATCCTCGATGGCATCATCAGAAAGCTTCATCTTTGTATTCTTAGTGACATAATTTTGGTCGAACAACTTCTCTAGAGGGATCAGGCCTTTAGGAATATGATTTCCCTTCAACTGCATTATGTCCTTTCCCCTGTGGAATCCTTGTGCTTCATGTTTTCAGCAATCCCTTATTCATTGTTTATGACACCTTGAAGCCCCTTGAAGTTGTCGTTTTCATTATCTACCTAAGTATTCACAAACTCACCAGATAATTCCAAAAATCTCTTAATCTACATATCATCTTCGAATACTTACCAGTATTTGGAATTATCAGGTATGGAAAGTGTGTTTATAATGTAAACCTTATACTTCTTTTGGCTAGCAGTGGGAGTTCATAATTTTTGAATGGAAACAACCAAGGAGTCATCCACTATGTTCTCATATCTAGAGACTACCTAGATTGTAATCTCAGTGAAAAAAATTCCAAACATATCCCATACTTCATTTCTATAGGCCCTCATTCTAGTATTCCAGGTTTGATAGTTGTTGTTTGCGTGGTTTATTACCAGCTCTGATTCCCTTATGTCTTGAATCCTTTTGGCTTCCATATCCTTCAAAGCATGCAACCATAACAATAAAGTTTCATACTCTACCACATTGTACATTCAAATTTTAACTTATAATACATACTTTCAAAACCCCTGATGGGAGAAATAATATACATAACTACACTAGCACCAACCTTAGCCATTGACCCATCAAAATACATGGTCTACAGACCTTCATCTTTTTCTTTCTTCTCCATATATTCATGCTTCTTCGCAGATTCTTCTTCCTCCTCCCCTTCAATAGGTGCATAAATTTCAATATTACTAGGAGAAACATCATTAAAGAAAATTGAGGATCCCAATTCAGTATCAACAACATATATAAAATGATCGTCTGGTTTGTCTTGGCTACTGACTGGAAATGGAGATATTTTCTCACTGTATAACATTTTACTCCCTCCTACCATAGGAATGGTAGCATAGGACATTTCCATTTGTAGAATTACCTTTAACTTAGAGCTCAAAGACCTTGACAGTAGCACACCAAATTTGGGAGGAATGTCTGCCACAAAAACATCCATTACCACAGTTTTAGAGGGAATCTCTGTTAAAGTCACCACCATATCCTTAATCAATCCAAGAAATTTTACCTTCTTGGAATCAAAATATTATAGATATTTATAGGGTTTGGTAACTTCTAACCCCAAGCTTTCTACTACTCCCTTTGGCATCAGATTATGGGAGGCACTTGAATACAGCATGGCATTGTGCACAACCATATCATGAAGATTTAGGCTTAGGTATAAAGGGGAAACTTCATCTTCATCTACACTTTCAAGTTTAGACCCAAAAATAGTAGTAGGGGCATCATCATTCACTTCTAAGATATCAAGTTGAAATTCTTCCTGACTCATGACCATGCCTGTTATCTTGTCACTATATTCTTTCTTTCTTAGAAGCTCATTGAAAGGGATGGATATTTTTATCTTTGAAATCTTTGTTTGCAGGTTGAAGTGGACATAGTAGATGAATTTTCAAATTGAGGAATATCTAACTAGATCTTTCCTTTATTTCTAAGTAATTTATTTGGGTTATCCACACCTTGTAGGATTTCAGGGTCATGATTACCTCGTGCATGTGGTCGTTTGAAGCTGGGATTGATTCTGGGATTCATTTACAACCAATGTGGAGTTTACAGGGAAAAAATACAACCTTATTCAATTATCAGAGTCTCTATTTTCCCACAGACACCGTTTATCTTAGAATCGTTGTTGTTCTCCCATGGATGATTTGTACTTCTTCATCCCTGGCAATAGCGCCAGTTACGGTTAGCACTCAGAATTGCACCCAAGGTTGTGGAAGGTGGATCCCAAGGTAATAGAAGAATCACTTTATGAAAGGAGAGCTTGCTTCTTCATTTCCAAAGAGGGGTCTCTCACAATTGTATTTATCAAGGCCATATTTAAAGATAAAACAAGTTCAAGTTGATTTCATGGTTGAAAATAGGGAAAGAACAATTGGGATATGGAGTCACTATTATCAAAAGACATAGAGAAATTTGCATGGGGAATGTCTACAAAAGAAAGGTGGTACTTCAGTTACGGTCAATATATTTTTGGTCTGGTGGAAAAGGAGGAAAGATGACAATCCACTAACACAGAGCACCAGTTAGATGAATTCTTCACTAACTTTGGTAGAAATAATTTGTGAATATTAGAGACGATATATAGAGCATAGAAAAGTATGAATTTTGAAACTATCATACACTTATCTCAGATATGAGAGAAAACATTATGGAGAGAATAACAAGAAATACATGCACATAAAGAAAGGAAATCATAGACTGTAACTGAAAACTACACATGAAGTTTTGCATTCAAAGACCAGCATCCGGCTCTGAAACCTTTATAAAAATGGATGGAAATTACATAAATGAAAAAGTATCACGGATTCCAACCCTTTCTTCCTCTGCTAAGGGAATTCTTATATTGTCTTATACCCCAATACCAACCTCAAAACGGGGCCAAAATTAGTTACAAAATGATAAAAAAAATTCTAACAAACTATTGTATGGCACAGTTGCCATGGTTTACATAAAGCAAAAAATTATGGGGACAACGTGCATGCTAGATTTAAAATAGTAGCACATCATCAGGATCTTGGCTCGCTTGATCAACCTACAGTTGTCTTTTTGAAACTCATCATGCTCATGTATGTCCTTATTGGTGCAACCTGTATTTAATTTTTCTATAATTTTCAATTCTCTTCCATTGATTAGCAGTTTCCATTTCTAGATTGATCATCTCTCTATCCAATACACTAAGCTCCATATTTTCTAGATAAGAAAATTTTGGCAATTGGGTACATATATACTTTAAGTCAAACAACATTTCGGATTCTCTAGTTAACTTGTCAATCACAGTTTTACCATACATGGATTGTTGTTGCATATCGTCAAATTGTTTGTGATCTTGTCTACAATTGATTAACCTGTCACTATACTCCTTTTGAGACAACATAGGCCCGTTCTCTTCCCAAAAGAAAGGAAGCCCTTTTATGAACAAAGGATTAAAAAATTGAATGAATTCTTTAACCTTATTATGAATAACCTCAACCTTTGCTTGAACTGTTTCCACATGGCGATATTTATTTATCACTTTTATTTCCCATGTGATGACCAAAAATCTATCCTAGATATTTGCTTTCCTGATTTCATCTTCTATCAAATTGTTCAAGAAATTGATTGCATTATTAGCTGTGTCCATGGATTTTTGTTCAAGTCCTGCTTTTCCATCTGAAATTTTTTCTAGTTGTTTTTATAACAATTTCTTTATCCAGAATTAAATCTAAATAGGTCCTAATCTTGGTTGCTTCTGCTATCAGTACATCCCATATAATATGTTTTTCTCCTTGTAGAACTTCCTGACCTGAAACCTTTTTTTCCAATTTGTTTTTCTTTTCTGTCAGCTCTCTACATTTTTCTTCCAATATCTTTCTCACCTTTTCTTTCTTTTCAGCCATGTATTCCAAGTCTTTATTTTTATTCTTCAAACTAGTAATTTATAAAGCATTAAGGCTCACATGAGACATAGCTTGAGAAAGAGAGTCTGCAGAAGATGGAATAAATGGCATTGGCTGTTCCTCATCCTTTTCCTTCAGTTCTTCTAGTTCCTTTTATAACTCTGCTTGTTTTGTTTCAAAATATTTCTCTTTTTCATCCCAAAGTCTTGCATCTCTCTCCCACTGCTTCTTCATTTCTTCAAATTTGAGAAATATTTCCTTGCAATTAATTAGTTCAGTATTAAAAAAATCCTTCTCTTTTTCAATTTCGGTCAGCTCAGAGGTTTGTATGAGCTGAGTAGCTGGCATACTCAACTTTTTCTTTAATAGTTGGATTGAATTTTATTTTTCCTTTAACAATTTCTCTGTAGAAGCCCATTTATCAGCGTGGTTGTCTGCCACCAATAAATACACCTGAAGTTTATTTATCTGTGTTTGGTGGGCCTTATTCTCCTCCTTCTATTTTTTGAGAAAGTACTCCACTCTTTTCTTTCTTGCCTACAATTTTGACACCTGTAATATTGCATGTAACATATCAGTGTAAATGATATCTCCAGTTTCTTTGTGTAAATGGATCATATCAATGGTAGGAATATTCTTCAAATTCATCCTTAACTCAGCCATTGTGTTCCCTGTAGTTATTGCCAAATTTAAGGTGTATTTATCTCGATCCCCAACGGTCACAAGGGATACATCAGGACTAGGCAATTTTCTTACTTAATCATACAATTTCATCTTTTCATCAAAGTTATTTTCACCTACATCTTTATATTTATGTAGCAATTCAATTCTATAATTGTACTTATCTACAGTTCATTTAGGGACATTATCAAATGTGTACTCTTGGATTTAAAAGGCTGGGCCTTTGACCTTCATAGTTTTCTTTATGCTTTTAGTCTTTGGAACCTGTACAAGTTTTTTTGGCTTTAAAATCTTTAGTTTCTTGGGTGTTCTGATAGTATCCTCCTTATCAACATCCATGGATTATGAGAAATCCCTCTTATTTATCTTTTAAGAGAAAGTAGACAATGGGGTGATATGGGTAGTTGTAGAAACAATGCTAGAAATCTCTTGTTGAGGAGGAGAACCCCCTAGAGCAGGGGAAGGTTGATCTTCTTGCATATCCTCACCATCATTACTATCCTTGGGATAATTTATCCAATTTTCTACCTCAAACAGCCCTGCTACCTCGGAATTCTCAAATGCTTTGTTCTTATTTGCTTTCCTCCTATCTCAAGTGATAATGTGTAGGTCATAATTGACTAGGGCTTCCATTGAGAACCCCATTTCTTTGAGCATGATTTTAATCGCTAGAAGGGCTGCTTTACTCTTAATGGCAAGAGGACCAACTTTCCATGAAAATTTGATCGCTGAAGGCTTCTTATAGCTCAATAAATGCTCATCATCCACTATCATCCTTTTTCTAACCAATTCTAATGAAAATACCCTCAATGTCAAGAATTCTGGTAAGACATAAGGCTGGTGAGAAAATCCATATACTCTAATCATAGTATTGTGTTAAAAAAAGGAACCAATCTCTGACTCTTCTTTCAGGTGATAACTATGATAACTCTTTCATTTCTGGAAGGACTCTGGGTAATTTATCTTGAAAGAAAACATTCTCCATTGGGGCTATAAGAAAATTCATAAACTTCAATAATATTTGCTCATCTCCTCAGTTATAACCATTTCTGGGAGTTGTAGGATATCCTCATTGAATGCTAAAAAAATTTTCAACAAAAAATACTGAAACCTGAAAGTTCTCATATTGTGGAAGTTTATTAGCTGAGAACAAATGTTCTCAGCTAAAAGATCACTACATTCAAGATGCGCAAACTATATGGAATGACTCAATGGTTCACATCCTAATTAATCGGTGCTAAGGGTGAATATTAGTCTCAACAAGGGTTCAGTGATGAACTTATTTGTATCGACACCTAAAAACTGACCCTCCATGCTTATCAAAGACTGTGTTTCTTCATTGAACAAGTTGTAGTAAATGGGAAAAGGGTTGTTTAGCAATGGACTCTCAGGTTTTAAGCAGGTTTTGAAGAAATCTTCTTTTTGTTCAGCTCGGGACTCTCAAAAAAAATGGAATAGGTATTCTTATTTGTATTCTTTAGACGTTTGGGAAAAATCAACGAGGATTAATAGAGTTTTATGGATGACAAGGGAGTTTATTGGAGATAGGATTTTAGACCCGAACACACCCATTATCAACCCTTCAGATGTCGAGTAGTTATTGGCACACCATTCTATGAATTCTGGGTAATTGGGGGTTTGTTCAATAGAGAAATAAAATAAATATGAACTAAAGACTCTATGGGTATCAACTCCCTGGTCTTGTAGGATTTTCAATTTTCTTTTGGCAGCTTCTACATTATCATTCAGTAGGATTGTATCGAATATTTAAGATTCTTTATCCTCTAGGGATTTCTCTACATTCTGGTACTCGAGACTCTGAACCTCTAAATCATCTCCTTCATCCATGAAAAAACAATTTAGCAGAGAATTGAACGTACGAGGTCAGTTGATAGCTTGGTTTGGGAGGCTTGTCCATGGTGGTGCTTTCTCCATAGTTTGAAACCTCACTTTTTGATGCTCCAGAAAAAACAAATGGTTTGAATCCATATGCTAGTATTTATAATATTTTATTTCCCCCATAGACCACACATCTTTTCCAACCAAATGGATCTTTATCCGTAGATCTCACACCTTTTAATCTAGGTCCGTTAATCTTGATCACTAGTTATTTTTACTATCCCATTCCTACTATATCACCCTTTAGTTTCCTCCTTTGATATAAAAAATTCCCCAAATCTGAACCCTCCATTCGTGGCTTCCACTTATTTACCAAAATCCTTCTTTCTCTCTCTTTGAAATTGCAGAATCCCTGTCAACCGTTAAACTAGATCATACTTGATTTGGGCCGTCAAAAGGTGGAGACATTTAACATTCTTTTGGACCACATACTATATTCCTCTATGTACCTCAAATATGTGGAATTGTTCTCAACCATTGATCAAAGCCACCTTATATCTCTGATGTTCAAGTTGAAGGGGCCTACCTAATTCAATCGATTTTAAAATTTATTCCTTTCGTGCATGTTTAGCCAGTGAAATCGTTATCTTCCCTTGATCTTTCTCTGAATTGATCTCCATCATTGAAACATGCCCTATATTTAAACTTTTTATAATCTCATAGATCATATAGGGTTACCAATAATACACTTAGAAACATATAATCATAACAGACACAATAGACAAGAATAGGGAATGAAGTAACATATTATATTACATGAGGGTCTATACATATGCAAAAACTAAACCAAGTTCTCATATGGCTCAATAGCTTAATATATATGATTACAAATGATTACAAGTGACTACCTGTTAGTTCAGTCAATCAACATGAATTATGTGACCGACCTAATCTCTGATTAGTCAGCTACTCGACTAGTTGGCTCACCGACTAGCTCCTCCAACATCTCCCCCAGGAAAAAAATCTTTCTTCCTCCTGAAGAAATGGGGGAGGCACTCAATCACTCCACTGTCTGAGGTAGTTACTTCTATTTTGTTTTGGATTCATGGACTATGTAGTCATATGGCTGGTAATTTTTGCACACATACTTCCACGATGGCTTCTGCTGTAACGGCAAGTTGGTCCTGAAACTCTATCCAATTCTACAACACTTTTTGGATATCGATAGTCAAGGTTGTGATACTTGACAGAGTCAACATTTTCTCCTAGATGGAAATATCTATGATGTTTTCCATGTCGGGCCCCATAAATTGAGCCTTTTCGTTTGCTGTGTCCAATAGCCTCTTCGTTTGTGGCCAGATTATGTCCAACTTGTCAAGGTTTGGTAGTGCTTGCTGAACCCACTGATGTGCTTGTTTCTCTAGTTTCTATAATTTTGTTGTTTCCAATACAATCTAATCTTGTATTATACTCCTCATTGTTTCTTCCAGGCCTCACCTCTTTTCTAGTGCTTGGATTTGCTCACGAGTCTATCGGGTTTGCGGAAATACTTGCCCATAGTAGGTGTACCAATTGCGAAGTACTTCTTCTGTAATGATGGATTCTTCTAAGTGGTCCTGCAGTACCTTATGAGATTCAGAAAATGTTGCATACTGTTGTCTTAGTAATATGGATGTTTCCTCTTTTTGATCTTCTTTCATAAGTTGTAGGTGGGCTTGTAGGGTCGACACCACACTTTCAAATAGCTGATATGCTTTCTCCAGTGGCTTGTCGGTGTTGGCCCCTATTGGTCCTAGTATGACTGTTTGAATTAAATTTATGCAGTTTGACAGAAATTCAATTTTATCTTTCTTAATGTTGTTGAGTTGTTCTCATCTATTCTGGCTTCTTGTTGCTACTTCTATGGTGAGGGTTCCTAAGAGTTGACCCAAATCTCCATCTCTTAATTTCACTATTTGACTGCAGAAGTCAATCCTAGTTGGCTGAGGTGGATCACTATTGGTCTTTGTTCTTTGTGGTGTTCCTTTTTCTTTTTATCTTTTTTCTTCCTTTTGTGTCTATGTTGGTCACTCTGTTGTTCTACCTGTTTTTTTGCAAGTGGCTAATTTTTCGGTGGCTAATTTCCTAGCTGCTGATCTTCATTGGGATAAACTTCATTATTTGGTGGAATTTATGTTTGAGCTTCTTGGGTAGAGCTTGCAACTTGGTGTGTATTTGGAGGGGTTGAAATGGGTGGTTCAATGTTGGGCAGAGGCTTTGGGTTCGGAGGTGGTGATGGAGATGGTGAATGGTCTGGTGTAAGTGGTATGGTTGGGATATTTTCAGTCAACAGGGGATGTTTGAATTCTAGTGGTGAGTTGGATAGGTCGTCAGTATCGATAGAGAGTATGTTGTCGATCTCTCGATTGATTGCTAGTGTGTCTTCTTGTTCATTCTCTTCCCCGTCTCCTACAGGTTCATTGGCTGGTGATGGATTGTTAATATTTGATGGGGTAAAGGATGAAGTGTGGCTTGCGACAACTTGATAGGTTTTTTCGGGGTTCCTTAAGAATGTTGATCTGACACTTCCAACAGATCTTGGTTTCTAAGGTATTTGTCTGATTTTCTATGATAGGGTCTGGCGTGCTGAGCTAGATTCAGTTAACATGTGTTTGGTGGTAATTTTCTGAGTAGATGTGAATAATTCAGGGAGTTTTTCAATAAATTCCTGGAATTCATCGTCGTGATTGAATCATTTTTTTAATCTCTCTGGCATAGCATTTTTATAGATGTCTACTAGGCTAATGGTGAGTGGTTGTGCGATATCTTATTGTGTGATTTGGGTTGGGGATGGGAGTGGGGGTTGGAAACTAAATCAACAATATCCTCATCAACTGAAGGGTTTATAGTTTTTACCTTTTTCGGTCTTCCTTGTTTCACTCTTGAGTCGACGAACCGCTTGAATTGTGTTTCTACTAATATTTTATTTAATATTTTTAATCGCTGGAAGGGCTGCTTTACTCTTAATGGAAAGAGGACCAACTTTCCATGGAAATTTGATCCCTGAAGGCTTCTTATAGCTCAAGAAATGCTCATTGTCCACTATCATCCTTTGTCTAACCAATTTTAATGCAAATAACCTCAATGTCAAGAATTATGGTAAGACATAAGGCTAGTGAGAAAATCCATATACTCTAATCATAGTATTGTGTTAAAAAAAGGAACCAATCTCCGACTCTTCTTTCAGGTGATAACTGTGATAACTCTTTCATTTCTGGAAGGACTCTGGGTAATTTATCTTGAAAGAAAACATTGTCCATTGGGGCTATAAGAAAATTCATAAACTTCAATAATATTTGCTCATCTCCTCAGTTATAACCATTTCTGGGAGTTGTAGGATATCCTCATTGAATGCTAAAAAAAATTTCAACAAAAAATACTGAAACCTGAAAGTTCTCATACTGTGGAAGTTTATTAGTTGAGAACGAATGTTCTTAGCTAAAAGCTCACCACATTCAAGATGTGCATACTGTATGGAATGACTCAATGGTTCACATCCTACTTAATCGGTACTAAGGGTGAATATTAGGCTCAACAAGGGTTCAATGACAAACTTATTTATATCGAAACCTAAAAACTGACTTGCCAGGGTTATCAAAGACTATGTTTCTTCATTGAACAAGTTGTAGTAAATGGGAAAAGGGTTGTTTAGCAACGGACTCTCAGGTTTTAAGCAGGTTTTGAATAAATCTTCTTTTTGTTCAGCTGGGGACTCTCAAAAAAATTGGAATAGGTATTCCTATTTGTATTCTTTAGATGTTTGGGAAAAATCAACGAGGATTAACAGAGTTTTATGGATGACAAGGGAGTTTATTGGAGATAGGATTTTAGAACCGGACACATCCATTATCAACCCTTCAAATGTCGATTAGTTATTGGCACACCATTCTACGAATTCTGGGTAATTGGGGGTTTGTTCAACAGAGAAATAAAATAAATATGAACTAAAGACTCTATGGGTATCAAATCCCTCGTCTTGTAGGATTTTCAATTTTCTTTTGGCAGCTTCTACATTATCATTCAGTAGGATTGTATCGAATATTTCAGATTCTTTATCCTCTAGGGAATTCTCTACATTCTGGTACTCGAGACTCTGAACCTCTAAATCATCCCCTTCATCCATGAAAAACTAATTTAGCAGAGAATTGAACGTACGAGGTCAGTTGATAGCTTGGTTTTGGAGGTTTGTCCATGGTGGTGATTTCTTCGTAGTTTGAAACCTCACTTTTTGATGCTCCAGAAAAAACAAATGGTTTGAATCCATGTGCTAGTATTTATAATATTTTATTCCCCCATAGACCACACATATTTTCCAACCAAATGGTTCTTTATCTGTAGATCTTGCACCTTTTAATCTGGGTCCATTAATCTTGATCACTAGTTATTTTTACTATCCCGTTCCTACTATATCACCCTTCAGTTTCCTCCTTTGATATAAAAAATTCCCCAAATTTGAGCCCTCCATCCGTGGCTTCCACTTATTTACCAAAATCCTTCTTTCTCTCTCTTTGAAATTGTAGAATCCCTGTCAACCGTTAATCTAGATCATACTTGATTTGGGACGTCAAAAGGTGGAGGCATTTAACATTCTTCTAGACCACAGACTATATTCCTCTACGTACCTCAAATATGTGGAATTGTTCTCAACCATTGATCAAAGCCACCTTATATCTCTGACGTTCAAGTTGAAGGGGCCTACCTAATTCTGTAGATTTTAAAATTGATTCCTTCCATGCATGTTTAGCCAGTGAAATCGTTATCCAACCTTGATCTTTCTCTAACTTGATCTCCATCATTGAAACATGCCCTATCTTTAAACTTTTTATAATCTCATAGATCATATAGGGTTACCAATAATACACTTAGAAACATATAATCATAACAGACACAATAGACAAGAATAGGGAATGAAGTAACATATTATATTACATGAGGGTCTATACAAATGCAAAAAATGAACCAAGTTCTCATCTGGCTCAATAGCCTAATATATATGATTACAAACGGTTACAAGTAACTACCTATCAGTTCAGTCAATCGACATGAATTATGTGACAGACCTAATCTCTTATTAGTCAGCTACTTGACTAGTTGGCTCATCGACTAGCTCCTCCAACATCTCCCCCAAGAAAAAAATATTTCTTCCTCCTGAAGAAATGGGGGAGGAACTCAATCACTCCACTGTCTGAGGTAGTTACTTCTATTTTGTTTTGGATTCATGGACTATGTAGTCAGATGGTTGGTAATTTCTGCACACATACTTCCACTATGGCTTCTGCTGTAAGGGCAAGTTGGTCCTGAAACTCTATCCAATTCTATAGCACTTTTTGGATATCGATAGTCAAGGTTGTGATACTTGACAGAGTCAAAATTTTCTCCTAGATGGAAATATCTATGATGTTTTCCATGTTGGGCCCCATAAATTGAGCCTTTTCTTTTGTCGTGTCCAATAGTCTCTTCATTTGTGGCCAGATTATGTCCAACTTGTCAAGGCTTGGTAGTGCTTGCTAAACCCACTGGTGTGCTTGTTTCTCTAGTTTCTGTAATTTTGTTGTTTCCAGTACAATCTAATATTGTATTATACTCCTCATTGTTTCTTCCAGGCCTCACCTCTTTTCTAGTGCTTGGATTTTCTCACGAGTCTGTCGGGTTTGCTGAAATACTTGCCCATAGTAGGTGTACCAATTGTGGAGTACTTCTTCTGTAATGATGGATTCTTCTAAGTGGTCCTACAGTACCTTATGAGATTCAGAAAATGTTGTATACTGTTGTCTTAGTAATATGGATGTTTCCTCTTTTTGATCTTCTTTCGTAAGTTGTAGGTGGGCTTGTAGGGTCGACACCACACTTTCAAATAGCTGATATGCTTTCTCCAGTGTCTTGTCGGTGTTGGCCCCTATTGGTCCTAGTATGATTGTTTGAATCAAATTTCTACAGTTTGACAGAAATTCAATTTTATCTTTCTTAATGTTGTCAATTTGTTCTCGTCTAGTTTTGCTTCTTGTTGCTACTTCTATGGCGAGGGTTCCTAAGAGTTGACCCAACTCTCCATCTCTTAATTTCATTGTTTGACTGTAGAAGTCAATCCTAGTTGGTTGAGGTGGATCACTATTGGTCTTTGTTCTTTGTGGTGTTCCTTTTTCCTTTTATCTTTTTTCTTCCTTTTGTGTCTATGTTGGTCAGTCTGTTGTTCTGCCTGTGTTTTTGCAAGTGGCTAATTTTTCGGTGGCTAATTTCCTAGATGCTGATCTTCGTTGGGCTAAAATTCATTATTTGGTGGAATTTATGTTTGAGCTTCTTAGGTAGAGCTTGCAACTTGGTGTGTATTTGGAGGGGTTGAAATGGGTGGTTCAGGGTTGGGCAGAGGCTTTGGGTTCGGAGGTGGTGATGGATATGGTCAATGGTCTGGTGTAAGTGGTATGGTTGGGATATTTTCAGTCGACAGGGGATGTTTGACTTCTGGTGGTGAGTTGGCTAGGTCGTCAGTATCGATAGAGAGTATGTTGTCGATCTCCCGATTGATTGCTAGTGTGTATTCTTGTTCATTCTCTTCCCTGTCTCCTATAGGTTCATTGACTGGTGATGGATGGTTAATATTTGATGGGGTAAAGGATGAAGTGTGGTTTGGGACAACTTGATAATTTTTTACGGGGTTCCTTAAGAATGTTGATCTGACACTTCCAACAGATCTTGGTTTCTAAGGTATTTGTCTGATTTTCTATGATAGGGTCTGGCGTGCTGAGCTAGATTCAGTTAACATGTGTTTGGTGGTAATTTTTTGAGTAGACGTGAATAATTCAGGGAGTTTTTCAATAAATTCCTGGAATTCACCATCGTGATCGAATCATTCTTTTAATCTCTCGGGCATAGCATTTTTATAGATGTCTACCAGGCTAATGGTGAGTGGTTGTGGGATATCTTCTTGTGTGATCTGGGTTGGGGATGGGAGTGGGGGTTGGAAACTAAATCAACAATATCCTCATCAACTGAAGGGTTTATAGTTTTTACCTTTTTCGGTCTACCTTGTTTCACTCCTAAGTCGACGAACTGCTTGAACTTTGTTTCTACTAACATTTTATTTACTGTAGCATCTTCTATGATGTCGAAAGTAGTAGCCAACTATTCTTCTTTATCATTTGAATCTGATAGAATAAGTTTTCACTTCCCCTTCCCTTTTCCCAAATTGAATTTTTTCCTTGAGGCTGCTATTTTCTTTAAATTTTCTCTTGTCATAGCATACTCTAGATTATCTGATTCAATATCTTCTTCTATCTACTCTTCTCCTCCATCCTGTTGATGATTCAGGATGATACTTTGTTCCGGTGCACTTTGAATTTGGAGGGGATGTGGAATAGTCATCAGTTGAATCTTGCTAGTATCCCTTATTGGTGTATCCTCCGACATGGAGGTATTGATATATAGATGGAGTTCATAATCCTCCTCTTTTTCTTGGTCGGTCAAGGGTTCCTAAATAGGTTGATTTGTTTCATTGGCCTTTGATGGTATTGATAGCTTGGTATTGGATTGTCAAGCTAGCTCTTGGAAAATATCATCGACTGAAGGATAATAGTCAAGAGGTTTTGTTTTTTCTTTTTCCCCCTACATGTGCCAGACTGCAGTGTGGTCAAGCTTTAGTTGAATGTGTGCTTTTTTTGGTAGACTTCTTCGGATGTTCTGAGGCACCCTCCATCTAGTTGTCTAGACTTTTAGATTCTGAAACCAATTTTCCAACAATACTTTGCCATTTGCTAGTTCTTTTAGAGTTCCATTATGTGAAAATGGTTTGAAATGTCGCATGTGATATTTACATGGTTCTTGGAACTGCTTATCTCCAACTAGACATAAGTGATACATGGATATCGAAAATATCAGTGAGGGGAACCTGATAATTCCAACCGACTCCTGGCATTTTTCACATATAGACTTGAGCATGTCGATGACATATTGGGCCCAATGGTAAATTTTCCCTGAGTCTGCTATTGTGTCAACTGCTTCCAGCATTTCTAGCTTCATATCACTCACTCAGCCTGTGTGGGTGAGTCCTGTCACTATGATTTTGGAAACTATTTGTGGCATATGGTATTGTATTTGACCGGTCATTAACCCTTTTGAGTTCTTCCCTGATGGTGTCCCTACTAGTCATTCTACTAATCCGTATTTTATGCCAAAAGGAATAGGTTCTCCCTAGTTTGAAAGTCTGGTAATCTTGTATATGACCTCGCCAGAAATTTTGACTGGTTTGTCGAAGTAGAATTTTCCATTGTGGTACTGAATGATGATAAATTTTATAGTGGTTTCTTTTGTCCTGTCAAAACTCACCATGAAAGGTGTATTCATGTAACTCATAATGATACTGTGGCTTATTTTCTCTACTTCCTGTGTCATTTTCTTATCTACATAGGCCCATTCTTTGATTTCTACCCAGATCTTTGCCCATGAAGTTTTCTGTACCTTTGCGTTTTTAATATTTCTTAATATTCTCATGAGTGGGGTTTCGACAGATTCTAACTCTTTTGTTTTGGTAGCTGCAGCTCTGGTTTGCTTTGGAGCCATTATGTTAGTCTCTTGGTTTTCTTTCTTCATAGGGTTTCTGATTTCAAATTTTTGAGTAAAAATTTGCTCTATTTCTTCAAGAGACGGTAAGAAATCTTTCTCTGAGGTAGTATTTATAGGTGGAGTGGATGGTGTTTTTGTCAATGAAGGTATTGATGGCAAAAATCATGGTCCGGGATGGTCTATTGAAGGCACGTTTAATGTGTTCTAGTTTTGGTGCTCCTTCTGACCGTAGTCATCAAGGCGTGATTTGACCTTTGGAGTCGTCTATCGATGCCGATCCTGAGAATGGTCAATGACGGCATGTCGATGGTATGGATGTCGGTTGTCGAACTGTGGTTTACTATGTCTTTCAAAATTTCCTGTCATTTTCGCTTATGATTGATGGCTCCTTTTGTTATTTTTGGGATTTTTATATTTTTATAGGTTTTTCTAAATAGTTATGGTCGTTATTTTTTTTTTTCAAATTGCTTAGTTTTGGTACCATTTTAGTCAGGCACCATTAACAAGTTTTTGAAATACTATGCCATCTAATGTCCTTAGTCGGACTAATCCATTGGCATGAATTTCTTAAACAATGTAAGGTCCCATCCATTTTGTGTGTATATTTTTAGGTTTTCCTTTCACTCGACTATTATACCGCAAAGAAAGATCTTTGATCGACATTTTTTTGTTTTTAATGTTTCGATCATGCCAAGCCTTCTGCTGTTGTTTTTGAATTTCTTGATGTTGTATAGCGAGTAGTCGATGTTCTTCTAGTTTTCCTAATTGCATCAGTCGATCATTCCTTCCTTCTTCAACATCGATGTGCAATATATCTACTAATACAGGTGTTTGTTGTCGAAAAAGTAGTGGGAGGACTGCTTCTTGGCCATAAACAAGTCGAAATGTTGTTTGGTTTGTCGATCATTTTTATGCTGTCATGTAATCCCAAAGCACTGCAGGGATTTTCTCGTCCCAATCATCCTTGTCGGTATTGCATATTTGTTTTAGACCCTTTGTTAGTGTTTTGTTAAATGCCTCTATTGCTCCATTCTACTGAGGGTGATAAGCTATACTTTGTCGGTGGTCAATTTTGAACTAGCCTGTTAGTGCTTTGATGGTTTTGTTAATGAAGTGTGACCCTTGGTCATTGATTAAGGTTATTGGGCATCCAAATATAGTAATTATGTTTTCATAGATAAACTTGGTAGCTACCTCACCGAAACAAGTTTCAACAGGTTATGCCTCTACCCATTTGGTTACATATTCTACTGCAGTTATTATATCCCTCGCACCTGTTCTTTTTGCTGGTGTTAGGAATGGTCTTATGAAGTCAATGGCCCAAATTTAAAATGTCAGACTTGGGTTTATTGATATCAATGAAATTTCTGTACTAGGAAAAGGTCGAGCTATTCATTGGCATTAGTCGCATTGGCTAACAAACTTCTTGCAGTCCTTGTACAGTGTCGGCCACCATAGCCCCCACTATTGGATTTTCTTAGCAGTTGTATCTGCTTGGAAATGTCCTCCTGCTGGTCCATAGTGTACTTCATGCATAATATTTTCTCTTTAGTGCTCTAATACACATCACTGGAGGATGTTGTCTAAGCCCATTTTATATAAAAATCTTTTTATGAGGTTGTATGGCACAACTTTCATGGATAATATTTGTTTCTTTTGCATGCTCATTCCCTCTGGTGCTTGACCATTCTCTATAAATTGTGCTATTTCCTCTAATTCTATGGGGACAAATTCTATTTTAAATAAGTGTGCACTCAGCAGGTCATCCTCGACTCCTGTCAGCTCCTCCCACGTGTCGATCCTTCACAAGTGGTCGGGTCTGACATTTAGTTTTCTTGGTCTAACGATGAATTCGAATTCAAATTCATGTAATAGTAATAACCATCGACAAATTTTCCCATGATGCAAAGGTTTGTTTACAAGGTGTTTCAATGCATGGTGGTCAGTATAGAAGATAAAAGTGTTGGCTAGTAGGTAATGTTGGTACTTTTGTAGCGCAAAGACCATACCTAATGCTTCCCTCTCTATTGTTGAATAGTTTTGTTCTGCTTTATTTAGTTTTCTGCTGCTGTATATTATTGGATAGTCCATTCCATCATGCCCTAGATGTGTTAAAATCGTGCCTATTGCTAGGCTTGTTGCATCGATATGCACATGGAATTTGATCGACTAGTTTGGGAATCTGAGGATAGGTGCCTTGACTAGTTTCCTCTTTAATTTATCGAATGATATATTGCATTCCTTTGTCCAGTAAAACTCTTGATGTTCTCTTAATAGTTCTTCCAATGGATAGGTCATATTTGAATAGTATCTAATAAATTTTTTGTAGTATCCAGTATGTCCTAGAAGTACAATGACCTGTTTTGGATTCATCGGTGGTTTCAAGTCGAGGATAATGTTTATTTTTGCAAAGTCAACCTTCATTCCTTCTTTGCATACAATGTTCCCTAGTAGTATTCCTATAGGAGTTAGGAAGATGAATTTCCTTATGTGGAGAGATAAATGGATTTGTCGGCATCGTTCCAGCATGAGCCTTATCCATTTGCAATGATCTTTCAACATGGATTAGATCATCCAATCATCGAAATATACTGCCATTGTTTTGTAGATGTATTCTTGAAATGTTTTGACAACAATTCTCGAAAATACTGCAGGTGCATTTTTTAGACCAAAAGGCATAACTTTGTAGGTGAATTAGATGAATTCACATACGAATGTGGTCTTTTTTATGATCCTCTTTCACTATTGGTACTTGGTTATACCCTGAGAATCCAGCTACAGGTATAAAATTTTCTTCATAATCTATTCCTTTTTTCTAGGAGAAGACACGAGCCACAAATCTTTCTTTATATTTTTCTATGCTTCCATCTGCATCATGTTTGATCTTGTAGATCCACTTGGAAGTTACAACAAACTTCCCTTCTAGTCTTGGAATAACATCCAAAACATCGATCTTCATGATCAATTGGTACTCTTCGATCATAGCATCCTTCCATTCTTTTCTTTCTACCACTTCTTCATTGCTGGAAGGTTCTTTATCGATGAATTCACATAATAACGCTACATAACCGGAGCATGACCTGGTTCTTTTCCTTTCTCTATGATTTTATTCTAGAGCCCCATATCTTTCTGCACCTTGGATAGCTTATTTTACCCAAGCAGGTTTCCTCTTGTGAGGATTCTTCTCCTGAGGTGGATCTATAGATTCTTGAGGTTCTTCTAATTCTTGATCTTCTTCTCAAATTTCTTCATTCATGGTTGTATCAAGAATTCTGGGTACTTTTGTTTCTTCAACAGGTCTCTTTTTGGATTTGTTGTAGGCCGAGTCTTTGTCAAATGTTACATCCCTACTTATGTCGATATTCTTGAATCCTAGAAAGTATATTCTATAAGCCTTCGAGATTTCAGAGTATCCCAAAAATATACCCTTCCTTCCTGAAGGATCTAAATTTGTACTCTTTTCTTTTTTAATATGTATGTACACTAGACAACCAAATATTCCGAGATGGGTGACTTCTAGTTTCTTTCCAGAAAATACTTCTTCAAGTGTCTTGTTCCTGAGTACTCTATGTGGAGTATGGTTCTGTACATACACCGCAGTTCTTGCAGCTTCTGCCCATAGATGCATGGCAAGATATTGATCATGAAGCATGGCCCTTGC
Source organism: Pseudotsuga menziesii (assembly GCA_001517045.1). Taxonomy (NCBI): domain Eukaryota; kingdom Viridiplantae; phylum Streptophyta; class Pinopsida; order Pinales; family Pinaceae; genus Pseudotsuga; species Pseudotsuga menziesii. The sequence continues at coordinate 68,755 of LPNX010978331.1, read as the reverse complement.
AACTTCCATGATCATTCTATTCTTCCTTTCTGCAACCCCATTCTATTGTGTATTATATGGAATGGTTAACTCCCTCTTAATCCCTGAATCTTTGCATAATTCTTTGAATTCATTTGATGTGAATTCTCTGCCATTATCTGACCGAAAGGTCTTGATCTTATTTTCTATGTAGTTCTTGATCAAGGCTTTGAATTCCTTGAAATTTCTGAATACTTCATCTTTGTTATTTAAGAAGTATATCCATGTCTTCCTAGAAAATTCATTAATAAAATAAACTTAGTATACATACCTGCTTAATGAACTGGATGACATCGGACCGCATACATCAAAGTGAATGATTTCCAAGACTCATTTTTATTTTCTCTCGCTACTTGGAAATGTCTTCTTTATGTTCTTTCCCTTCACACATCCTTTGTAGACACCGTCATGTTTTGTTTGAATTTATAGAAGTCCTTCAATATCTTTGCTTGCAAGTGTTAGTGCCCTGTAGTGCACATGTGGAAGCCTTCTATGCCAAAGTTCATTAGGCTCTACTGATTCATGGACCAAAGCTTGTTTTGGTTGGCCCTTCAATTTGTATAGACCTCCTTCTTGTTCCCCAATCACTACTGCATCATCAATAGTATTTCCTTTTGGCCACATGAGAACTTGGCCATCTACAAATGCAACCCTCATGCCTTTTGCATATAATGCATATATGGAGAGGAGGTTCTTCTTTAGTCCTGGTACAAACAATACATCCTTCATCTTTATAGACTTTCCAAAATCTAGCTTATAGGATGATTCCCCACTACCTTTTATTGGATACTGGTAGTCATCTCCAAGTTTCGCCTTATGGGGTGATTCATGTTTTGATAGTTTCACAAAGGATTCTTTGAATCCTGTCATATGTTTGGAAGCCCCATTATCTATAAGCCAATCATTGCTTCAATGTGTGATGTTTCCCATGAGAGAAGAAATCAAAACATATTCTTCATCACTTGAGGAATCATCATTGTCTTGTCTGATTCTCTTCTTGGAAGGCTGATAATCTTCTGCAGCATGAGCGTGATGTCTTTTCTTGTTTCCATTCTTCTTGAGAGATGTATATTTGTTTCTAGGAAAATCTCTTGCAAAGTTTCCTCTTTCATCACATTTATAGAAAATGAACTTAGACATATCTTTAGACTTTCTAAAGTTACTCTTTTGGTGAGAGTGCTTACCTCTGTGTAGGCTTGTTCTGGTTTTCTTCGATTGTACTGTGAGAGATTGATCTTCACTTCCCATATTTTCTTCTCATGCTAATATTCGGGCTTCTTCTTGTGAGCATTCCTCCCATAGTCTAGTAAACTTGACTAGCTTCTTTCTGGCATAGATCCCTTGAATGAAAGAGTCCCAAGCCCTAGGGAGACCATTCGAGGTGGTCATCACAATTTTTGCATTCTCTACTTCTTCATCTACCACTTCTAGTTGTTCCTTGATCTGAGAGACCCTTGTAAAGTAAGACTAGATAGTCTCCGCATTTTGGATCTTTACATTCTTCAATTGGTTTCTCAGAGTCATCTTTTGGTTTATGTTCTTTCCTTCAAATAGTTTGGTGAGGGCATCAAATGTAGCTTTAGGTGTCTTTAGGGAGGACATCTGTTGTATGAGGTGATCCTTTATTGAATCAGAAATAATTCTCTTAGCCATGAACAATTTATTCTTGTGTCAAGCCTTAGCCTCATCTCCCTCTAGAACTGCAACCTCCTCATTGATGTAGGAGTCCAACTCATTTTCTTCGAGGAGCAAAGAGATCCTATACTTCCAGGCTCGGAAGTTATTAGCTCCCTCAAGATTTTCATCAAGCTTGTTATGATGAGACATCTTAAATGAGAACCTCAAATGGAAATACAAAATATTTAGATCTTGCCAGGTTAAGATGTCAGATCTGGATCTGGAGTTGAATTTCTGCAGAGTTGGTTCAGGAGTAGATTAGGGTTTGACTTTCCCAGAGTTCTGTCCAACCAAAAACTTTGATCTTGATCTCTAAACTTTGATTTTGGGGAGGATATCAATCTAGGCTTGGGATCACTCAAAAATTCCACTTCTATGGGAAGCCCTAATTTCTGGCAGTAGTGTCGAGTAAAAAACTGAAAATGCTCATAATCAGATTCTACTTCGACATAAATATGCGCCCTAGAGAGGGGAGTCAATCCAACCTTATTTTGCTGAAAATATATGGAGAGAGATCCAAAAATTAGGAAGCCCTAGTTTCTGCAGCTACACAGTGTCTTCTTCTCAGGTTAGCTCTGATACCATGTTACATTTTTCTCATTTAAGCTAGCATTATATTAGGATCTTTAACTGAGAGAATAAAAAGAAAAACAATCAAACATAAGAGACAATGAACACAAATTTTTTCCTCGGGGAAACCATAAAGGATAAAACCCCGCAACTTCCTCAGAGATAGAATCAATACCAAAAGAAAAACCCCAAAAACAGTAAGATGATCTCCCGACAATAGTAGTCTCTCTCTCTCTTATACCAGCAACTTCTTCTCTCTCAGTTATGTGCTACAACTGAGTGTGAGTGAATGTATGATAAATAGAGAAGCTCCCTCTCTATTTTTACTAATTTCCCACTTGATAATAAGTCACTAGGGCCAACTTCTCTAGGATATTCTAATAACCCTAGGGCCCCACAACTATAGGGACTTTAACCCTTGACCAATAGGAGGGTTACCCACAATGACTTTACATGAATTTTTTACATTATTGAATCTACAATAGGAACATCGGGACATGACATGACTCAAGTACATTACAGACACTTCCAGGAATAAACATTGGAGTACAATACTTAAGATATACAAGTGAATACATTCTGAATTATAAATACGTCAACAAAGAATAGGGAATGAAGTGACATATTATATTACATGAGGGTTCATACATATTCAAAAACTAAACCAAGTTCTCATCTAGCTGAATAGACTAATATATATGATTACAAACGGTTACAAGTAACTACCTATCGGTTTGGTCAACCGAAATGACTTATGTGGCCAACCTAATCTTTGATTAGTCAGCTACTCGACTAGTCGGCTCACCGACTAGCTCCTCCAACAAAACTATTTCACAAATTTGAAACATGGTCTTCCACAAGTACTTTAGATAGGAGAAATTTCCCTCTGTCGCTGATCTAGAGCATCCTCGATCTTGGAGCTTGAACCTTGCTATAATTTAAGTTGTTGAATATATATTTGTCATTGAAGTCAAAATTATTCACAAATGACAAAGGAATAATCAGTGGAGATGGTGGAATACTGAAGGTTGCAGGTATCCAGAATAAACAAACAAATAACCTTGTTTTAAGGTGAATGACAAACTAATAACCCTATAGCAAGTTAAACGACTAAGACCGATCATCCAATGTTGTCGCTAAATAAACTATCGTATAGGATTTCTAAAAATAAATCATGAATATCCGCAAAGTCATGAGGATATTTGACGAATAAGGATTATTTTTCGTAAACCACAAAATATCTGACGGTCTAGGAGAGATATGTGATGAAAGTTGCAAGGATGATAACGGGTCTACAAAGATCTATGAGATCCATGATAAAAGGTAAAATGATGGTTCTGGAGAAGACCACAAATATCCAATGGTTGGAAAAATTGTGGAGGAAAAGCAAAGGAAAAGTTGCAGGGAGGAAACTTTGGGAAGTGGGTCGGACATCCCATATCCCGCAAGCCACATGTGAAAGGAAAGTTGCGAGGAGGAAGCTTAGGAAAGTTGGTCGAGAATCTCACATCCCGCATCCCACATCCTGCAATCTGGAGATTGGATGGATGAGATCAATCCTGCCAAAATTAGATCAATGGTGTGGAAAGACCATTGAGGAAAAGACTATTGCAAAAAGGAAATTACGAAAGTCCAAAAATTGAAAAGTACGATTCCAGATCCTACATCCCGCAATCCGCAAGATCAACGATCAGGAATGACTCTGCAAAAGATCGACGATGCAGAAGAAATATTGCGGAAAATAATATTGTGAAAATAATTTTACGGAAAGGATAAAAAGGATGATTGAAATCCCCCATCCCCCATCCCACAAACTGGATATCGACAGTCAGGAACAATGCCTGACATAGATGAACGGTCAGAAATCATTGTGAGGTAATTTTGATGTGGAAAGGGGATTTCAAGGAGGAAATCTGTAGAACATATCTATGGTATGGATTGTACTTGATAGTAGGATCAATGGCTCTGATTAAAACTAGTAAATATCATTGCATAAAGAGTTTTGCATTGCGGAAATATCAAAGAACAAAAAACAAGGTTGTGAAATTGAGATATGAGGCTGAGGGAGGAATGAAACTCTGACATTTGGTGAAGCAATGTGATGAATTGAAGAGGTAAGTGTTATTTGGGTGTGTTTGTAAAGAAATAGTCATGACCCAAATCGAAAGGATGCAACAATGAAGAGTTGTGTTGAGACGATGAAGGTACTAGGTATTTAAATGAATATTTGTGTTCTAAATGAGTCGTCTTTGTTAACAAGTTTAATAGAGTCCATATTGAATAACTTACAATTATTCCACATTCTGAATAAAATCAGATTAGGGTAGCAAGGAGGTGCTAGGGAATACCATAGATTTGCAGGGGGGTCGAAGCCTCCTTCTAGTTGTAGCTGGAGAATAGGGTGTCGTAGCATCCTTGTCTGTTAAAAATAGGTAGAAAACCATAAGGGGTGTTGTAGCATCTTAGTCTATAGCTACAGGAAAAACATAGGGTGTATATTGCATCCTTTTTGTTGTAGCAGATGAACAATTTTGTAAATTCATCTTATTAATGAGTATGAGTTGGTGGTTTGCTCTTTGAGGTTTCCACGATAAAATTTGTGTCATAATTGTTAATTATTTTGTGTTTTAGTTTTAAAAAAGGTCAATACTGATTCAACCCCCCTCTCATTATTGTGGGATAAATCAACAATTGGTATCAAATAAGGTTCTTTCACAACAACTTAACCACTGGAAGGAAGATCCCATTCAAAGAACACAATGGATCAACAAGAAGGATTGTCCACTAACAAACCTCCACTATTTACTGGATATAATTATGTGTACTCAAGTGTTATAATGAGATGTCATTTGATTTCCTTGGGGTGGAAGGTTTGGGAATCAATTGAAAAAGAACTTAACATTGGAAACCAATACCCTACAAACACAGTTGAACTAAGAGAATATGAAGGTAACGCCAAAGCTCTAAACACAATCAGTATTTACTAAAGTTATGCAATGCACATCTACCAAACAATCTTGGGATAAATTAAAACTAATCTATGAAGGAGAATCTAAAGTCAAAGAATCCAAACATCAAACATATAGAAGTCTATTTCAAAGTTTTAACATGAAAGAAGAAGAGAATATTGGTGAATATCTTCTTTGTGTAGATGAAGTTGTTAATGCGATTAGAGCGCTTGGAGGAAAACTAAAAGAAAAGGTAGTGGTAAGTAAAGTACTAAGAACATTACCAATGAGGTATAACCCAAAAGTATCCACCTTAGAAGAACGATATCATCTTGAAAAGATGACAATGGATCAGCTACATGGAATTCTCACTGCATACGAAATGAGAATAGGACAAAATGGATCTTCAAGAAAGCAAGCAACCTTTAAGTCCACCTTAAAAAATCAATCAAAAAATCCAAATGATGAGGAAGCTCTTTTCATCAGTAAACTTGAGAAAGGGATAGGAAAGTACAAGGGAAAATTACCTTTAAAGTGTTTTAATTGTGGAAGGATTGGACATTTTCCCTCCAAATGCACCTACACCAAACAAAATGAGAATGAAGAAAAAGAAACTTCAATATTCAGAAGAGGTAAACCAGGAAGCAAGAAAAAACCCTATGGGAACAAGAAAATTATTTACACCATGGGATGAAAGTGAAGCTGAAGAAATTGAAGCCTTATTTATGGGTCTAGACACTCAAACCTCAAATAGTGACTCAGATGTAGAGGGAGAAGTGGACCTAAGAGTTGAACTTGTTAGTGCTCTTGAATAACTTGACAAAAGCAGAAACAAGGACAAATAGTCGAATCTTATCATCAGTCATTTGGAATCCCAACTTCTAAAATCCCAAAAGGTTGAAAAGGATTTGAACTGTCAGCTCAAACAAAGAATACAGGAGTATGAAAAAATTGTAGAGGAGATCACACAATTCAAAAGAAATATTGATGAAGGATCCATCAAATAAAAGTTTGAGGACATCTCAAGGATTCTAGATGAAATTCTGAGTAGCCAAAAACCATCAAATGATAAGTCAGGTTTGGGGTTTGTTAAAGAAAAGAAGCTAGAAAATTTTCCTATCACCAATCAAAAAGGAGGTAAGAAAAGTTTATGCTGAAATACTAAAGACTCCAACAAAAAGAGAAGTAAACAAGAAAGTTGGATTAATTTCTCAAGATAAAAAATAAAAATAATATAGCACCCAAAATGCCAAATAGATATCTACAGATATTTCTAGGTTACTGCTATTCTTGTAATAATTATGGTCATAAAGCTTTAAATTGCAAAACTAAAACAAAGGAATTTGAATACAAGAAAAATCCATCAAGCATTAAGACAAAGGGGAATAAGAATATGTTTTCACTACTCCAACAATATAGCATAGACTTCTATAATTGTAATAACCATGGGAAATTGGGAAGGGATTGCAAACTAAAAACTCCTACAAGGAATACTATTTCAACTCAATCTCAAAGTACCAAGCAAAAGAAATATTAGAGGGAAAAAGGAAAAACTTAAAGTTCCATGATTGCTCTATGTGCAACCGAAAGAAAAAACCTATGGCACTTGGATAGTGGTTGCTCAAAACATATGACCGGTGACTCAAGCAAATTCATTACACTAAAGGATAATAAAGGAAAAGTCACTTTTGGAGATAATTTGTCTTCCAAAATAATTGGCAAAGGAACAGTTGTTGTCAACAGCAAGATCAAAGCAAAACATGTCTTGCTAGTTGAAAACCTCACGCCTAATCTTCTCAGTGTAAGTCAAACATGCGACCAAGGTTACATTTGCATTTTTTACTTAGAAAAATATGAAATAAAAAATAAGAAATCAGGGAAGATAGTTGGCATTGCCATGAGAAATGAAAACAATGTATACATCTTGGAAAATGAAAACCAAAGCTATTTAAGCATGATAGATGAAAATTGGTTGTGGTACAGAAGGTTGGGACACCTAAGTTTTGACAACCTTTCCAAAATAAGTGGAAAAGAAGTTGTAATAGATCTACCAAAAATTGTAGCTCCTCTAAATGGAGTATGTAAACATTGTCAACATGGGAAGCAAACCAGAGCTAGTTTCAAGACTAAGGAACATATGACCTCACACCCTTTGGAAATAGTACACACAGACCTTTGTGGACCAACCAAACCTAAAATTATTCAAGGAGATCACTATTTAATCTTGCTCATTAATGATTACACAAGGATGACCTGGGTAGCGTTTCTCAAAGAAAAATCTGAAGCTTTTGAAAAATTTAAGATCTTCAAAGCAATGGATGAAAATGAGTCTAGTGTGAAAATCAAGTGTCTAAGATCAGATTACGGGGAAGAATTTAATTCAAATGAATTCATTTAATTATGTGAAAATCATGGAATTAAGAGACATTTTTCAGTTGCAAAAACTCCACAACAAAATGGGGTTGTTAAAAGAAAAAACAAAACAATCCAAGAAGCTTCCAGAGCAGTGCTTAATGAAGAAAAATTATTAGATTATTTTTGGAGAGAAGTTGTATACAAAACTATCTACAAACTTAACAAAGCACAACTAAAAGTAAATAAATATAAGACTCCCTATGAATTATGGTATGGAAGATCAACATTAGTCAAATATTTTAAAGTGTTTGGTAGTAAATGTTACATCAAAAGAAACGAGGATGACCTTGGGAAATTTGACTCTAGGATTGCTGAAGGGATATTTCTAGGATATTCATCCACCGAAAAGGAATATAGATGTTTCAATAAAAGACTACATAAAATTGAAGAAAGTGCTAATGTAAAAGTAGATGATGTAAAACCAAGGAAAGAAGAAGACCCTGAAAATATTAATACATGTGATGACAATACTGAAGAATTGAAAAAGGATAAGACTATTCATAACAAAGAAAAAGAAAAAGAGGAGGAATATACACAGGAATATGAAGAAGATTCCTCTAGACATGAAACCAAAACTCCATCTAGAAGGATACAAAATGACCATCTAGAATCACAGATCATGGGTGATAAAAATGCTGGGGTCAAAACAAGAAGACAACTACCAGTGTTGAACAATCCCTACTATCAATAATGAACACAAGAACTTTACAGAAGCCAACAAAAGTGAATAATGGGTCAAGGACATGAATGAAGAACTGGATTAGTTTGAGAAAAATGAGACCTAGGAACTTGTTCCAAGACCTAAAGATAAGAACATTGTAGGAAACTAATGGATTTTTAAAAACAAGTTCAATCAAGATGGTCAAGTAATAAGAAACAAAGAAATATTGGTGTGTAAGGGGTATGCCCAAGTGGAAGGTATTGATTTTGAAGAAACTTATGCTCTTGTATCTCGTCTTGAAGCAATCAAAATGTTTTTGGCACTGTAATACCACAAAAACTTCAAAGTATATCAAATGGATGTCAAGTATGCATTCCTTAATGGAAAATTAGAAGAAGAAGTATATATTGAACAACCTGAAGGATTTATCTTGTCATAGAACAATGACTATATCTATAAACTGAAGAAGGCTCTCTATGGTCTCAAACAAGCTCCAAGAGCATGGTTTTCAAGACTAGACAAGTACCTAAAAAAACAAGGTTTTAAAAGAAGAGCCACTGAAAGTAATATTTACCTAATGATCAAAGATAAAAACATGATCATTGTTGTTGTCTATGTGGATGATATCATATTTGGAAGCAATCTTCAAATCCTAAGTGTGTATTTTGCCTCTGAAATGAAGAAAGAATTCGAAATGTCAATGTTTGGGAAACTAACTTTCTTTCTAGGATTACAAGTTTACCAAACAAACGAAAAATATTTCAACTCTCAAACTAAGTACATCAAAGATATGTTGAAAAAGTTTAAAATGGAGGATTCCAAACCTGTGGGTACTCCAATGATCACCAGGTGAAAGTTAAGTAAGGATGATCAATCTATGGAAATATATCATACCATGTTTAGATCCATGATTGTAAGTCTGATATATGTGGCAGCCACAAGACCAAATGTGATGAAAGCTATTGGATTGGTGGCTAGATTCCAGTTAGCTCCCAAAGAAACACATTTAACAATTGTAAATAGGATTTTCAGATATCTAAAAGGTACCATGGAGTATGGTTTATGGTATCCAAAAGGACAAGACTTTACCTTGAAATAATTTACTGATGGATATTGGGAAGGGAGTGTTAACGATCGAAAAAGTACTAGTGGAGTAGCATTTTTTCTGTGAATCTTTTAGTATCATGGTCAAGTAAAAAAAATTCATCCATTTCACTCTCTACAATAGAAGAAGAATATATTGTTGTCAACTCATGTTGCACTCTGGTTATTTGGATGAGACAAACACTAGAAGATCTACTTGTAAAATATGAACATCCAATAGTGATCAACTGTGATAACACTAGTGCTATAAATATGTCTAAAAAACCTATCATGCATTCTAAGAAAAGACATATACCAATCAAGTATTGCTATCTAAGAGAACAAGTATATCAACAAGCTTTCAAATTAGAATATATTGACACAAAAGAAAAGATTGTTGACATTTTTACCAAACCACTACCTTAGGAATCCTTTGAGCGTCTTAGATAGAAAATGGGAGTAATACCGTTAAAAAATTACTAAGAGGAGAACCCTAAATCTTAGGGGGAGAAATGATGACAAGGGGAGCTGTCAGATAGAAAGGGTCCTTTGTCATTGCTGTTAAAGGGGGATAATTTTTAGAGGATTTCCATCAATGCCAAAGGGGGAAATTGTTGAATATATAGTTGTCATTGATGTCAAAAGTATTCACAAATGGCAAAGGAATAATCAGTGGAGATGGTGGAATACTGAAGGTTGTAGGTATCCAAAATAAACAAAGGAATAAGCCTATAGCAATTTATGTTGGAGACATTTACCACCATACACGCTCATTTTGGTCAATTTGTCCTAGTTAAACCACTATCCTCAGTTTTATTGACTTAATTGACATCAAAGGAGCACTAGATGACATCAAAAAGATCACACCCATGCCTACCTTCAGTCAAAAAGGCTAACCTAGCCTTCTCCTACATTCAGGGAGGATAATTAGAGCACTCCAAGGGTGATCTGAGTGTCATTAATGCCCCATATTGCTAACTAATGGTTACAATGATTCAAACAGAGTAGTGAAGGCACCTTCCTTCATTAAATTGATTATTTATTGATTATTTAATGAACTGGAGTCAACAAGGGCACCTCCAACCACTTTTGATGGTCAGTTACACTTCAATTAACCTCATCGGGGTTCATTGGAGTCATTGATGTGATACCACTTATTGGTTGGCTTGTAGTGACATGTTTCTGAGCTACTTTTAGTTAGAATCAATCATTTATTGCACTCTGACATCATTTAGGGCTCAGTTGAGTCAATTAGAGTTTTGATCAATGGTTAACTTGAGTGTTGACTGTGGCTTACATTCAGTTAAGTTAGACTCACTCATTCAATTTGAATGACCTCCTTGGGAATTTGAATTGCTTTGTCATTCATGCTTGCATCATGATCATTATATTGCATTACTCATTCTTTATTGATTATATAGAGCGGCTACTCATTTTGTAGCACTATTACACCATTTTCATTCCTTATTGTTATTAATCTCTTATGAGACTGTGTTTTAGTCCCTAGATTACTGTGACAAATTAATATGGTATTACAGCTCACAGTAGGACGAAGCTCAGATCTCTCAAAAACAAGGTTTTTGATAGATCTTGCATCAAAATTGAGCAAAAGCTCAAAAATTTCAGCACTACACCAGAATCCAAGCTTACTTGATTGACTATGCTGGGTGTGATGAAAGCCTAAAATGTGTAGGTTGTATGAACTTACATTGCCCTTTTTGTTGTGATTTTTAGGTTTTTAATAGGTGAAAGCATTCACTCGAGCAGATTCAGATGGATTCTTTCGTAGATCTTTTGACTCCGTTCAATTTCCACTCATGGAAAGGATATATGGAGATCCAGCTACATGCTAGAGGACTCTATAGGGTCACTATGGACACTGAAGAAGAGACTGCTTCTGTTACAGACAAATCTATATTCTTGAATGAGAAGGATGAAGCATTTGGATTCTTATGCCTCTTTATTTCTCGGGATCTTCTTTTCCATATTTCGGGATTGAAGACTCCAAAGGAAATTTGGGACAAATTGGAAACCCTGTATGGAAAGTAGGATGATTTGAGAGTTTACCAGCTCAAAAATGAATTGATGTTTCTCCAGCCTTCCAATTTCGAGACCTTGAATGAATTTTTCACAAATTTCAAGCACATTGTCTTAATGTTGAAGCAATGTAAAGTGGAGAAGGAGGATGATCAACTCATCCTTGCCATACTCTCCAAACTTGGAGCTGATTATTTAGTTTTTGTCTCTACATGCCATGTGGGGAAGCTCACAACCCTTGGATAGAAGATGCCTACACTCAATGCCTTCATCGAGCCCCTAACACGCGAACATGATAAGCTTGTCCAGATGGGTATCATTATATCCTCCCATGATCAAGACCTCCATGTCTCAAGGCCCAAAGATATGAAGGGTAAAGGAAAGCAGAAAAATAACCCAAAAACTAAATTCTAAGCTTCTAAGCCTAAAGTTGAAAACCAGCAGCATGATGAGTCTTTCAGCTCAAAGAAGAACAAAGGAAAAGGGCATCATGGAAAGGAAAAAGTCATTTGTTCATACTGCGGGAAGGGATTCCACCTTGAACATGGCTGCATAAAGAAGAATATTGATGAAGCTACCTCTCTCCTTGATAGAAATCACATCAATCTTCTGGAAAGCTTTCAGAGGAGAGATCAGTAAGATTGGGAACCACAACATGAAATAGGTCATGCCCTCATGGCAAGCACTTTGAAGTCCAAAGCACTATTGATTGATTCTGGAGCTTCAAACCACATGATGGTTGAAATAGAATCCTTCTCATCCTTGGAGACTGGAAAATCCATCCCCATCCACATGGGAGATGACTCCACCCTTATTTCAGAAGGACAACATACAGTTGATCTTGAGAATGGCTATTTTTCAAATGTTTTGTATGTACCATCTCTGGCATCAAATATATTTAGTGTCTATCAGATGACACATACAGGAATGTTTAAGAGAGTATATTTCAGCCCAAATGATGTTGAGATAATGGAACTTGCATCTGGGAAACTTGTGTCAGTTTTTCAACATTTAAGCTAGCATTATGTTAGGATCTTTTCACTGAGAGAATAACAAGCACATAAATAACATAAGCACATCACAAGAGACAAGATACACAAAGTGTTTTGATCGGGGAAACCATAAATGGAGAAAACCCCGCAACTTCCTCTAAGATAGTATCACCACAAGATGTAAAACCCCAAAACAGAAAGATGCACTCCAACAGCAGTAGTCTTCTTGTCCCAGTATATTTCCTTCTCCACTAATGCGCCACACTTGAGAGAGCAAGTGATGTATTTCACAAGTGATAAATAGAGATTCTCTCACTCTCTATTTATATTCTTCCGTTGACTTGAAGTGCACTCAATCACGTCGGCCCAACTAACAATCACTTACTCGAGCTTACACCTTAATTAGTGTATAATAACTCAAGTGCCCTGAAACTATGGGGACTTACCTAATGAATTGATATGACTTGATTACATTATTAATCCTCCCGATTGGAACATCGAGGCATGATCACATGACTCAAATACATAATAGAAACATCCTGCAATAAACATCGGGTTACAATACATAAGATACATAGAAGAATACATTCTGAAGTTACATATACATCAACACTCCCTCTTAACTAGGAATGTATTCTTTCGACACAATTTTCAGCACTGGTCTTCTTCTTTCTATCAGCTGGATCATCTCATATTCAAGTCATCTTCATCTTCAAGTCATCTTTGTCTTCAATTCATCTTCACTGGATCTGGATCATCATAGAACATCATCACTGGATTTGGATCATCTCTCAATCTGGATCAACATAAAACATCATCACTGGATCTGGATCAACATAAAACATCATCACTGGATCTGGATTATCTCTTGATCTGGATCAACATAAAACATCATCACTGGATCTGGATCATCTCTCGATCTGGATCAACATCACTGGACTGGATCTGGATCATCACTCGATTTGGATCATCACTGCTAGATCATCATTACTA
>LPNX010978331.1:621-55271 GCA_001517045.1 Pseudotsuga menziesii | reverse complement strand
ATCTCATGATTCTTCTCGTCATAGGAAGTTCTACAGAGCTAGCCCTTTTTCATGCTGGTTGTAGGCCTACCCTCATGTAGGTCTTCACCCAGCACTTACATCTGACCTACTCATCAGAAAGGCACTCCCAGCACTCACATCTGATCATGTAGTAAACTACAATCCCATCAGAAAGGCCTAGCACTCACATTCACCAGCATGATAGGACACACCTACTATCATCTGTGAAATGGCTCAGCACTTACAACCACCAGCATGATAGGACACACCTACTATCATCTGTGGAAAGGCACAGCGCTCACATCCACCATCATGGTAGGACACACCTACTACCATCCGTGGAAAGGCTCATCACTTATAATCACCAACATGGTAGGACACACCTACTACCATCTGTGAGAAGGCTCTGCACTTACAATCACCAGCATGGTAGGACACACCTACTACCATCTATGAAAAGGCTCTGCACTTACAATCTCCAGCATGGTAGGACACACCTACTACCATCTGTGAAAAGGCTCTGCACTTACAATCGCTAGCATGGTAGGACACACCTACTACCATCTGTGAAAAGGCACTGCACTTACAGTCACCAGCATGATAGGACACACCTACTATCATCTGTGAAATGGCACAGCACTTACAGTCACCAGCATGATAGGACACACCTACTATCATCTGTGACAAGGCTCAGCACTTACATCCATCCAGGTAGGAACACATCCTGCTCACAATGATGGAAGGGCATGCACTCATATGTGATCATGAGGGTTACACATCCCAGCAATGATATCAAAATGGCCCCCAGTCCTCCTTGACTGAGCTACCTGGTAACTGACCAGGCTCCTCCATTCTCCTAGAGAATGGCAGTTGCCCTTACATCCGACCTGCTCGTCGGAATGGCCAACACTCACATCTGACATGGAAGGAACTTAATCCTTTAGCCATGAACAAAATTGTTCAGCCCTTACATCTGATCAAGTGGGAACACATCCCTCTATCACATCAGAATGGCTACTCAATTCTTACACTGAGTGTTCTTGGTAACTGACCAGGTGCCTCCATTCCTAGAATGGCAATTGTTCTTACATCTGTCCTGCTCGACAGAATGGCCAGCACTCATATCTGACATGGAAGGGAGCAACCCTCTCACCATGACAGAATGGCTCAGCCCTTACATCTGACCTGCTCATTAGAATGGCTATGGATCTCAGCACTCATATTAGTCATGGAAGGAACCAATCCTCTCACCATAATGAAATGACTCAGCCCTTACATCTGAACATGGAAGGAACCAATCCTCTCACCATGTCAAAATGGCTCTGGGTCTCATCACTTTCTCTGGGAGGAAGCCTCGATCTGGAGAAGACCAAGTCTCTCTCTGAAGTACTCGAAATTCATCCTAGCCAATGGCTTTGTCAATACATCAGCTATCTGTTCCTCCGTCGCAACATACAAGAGCTTCACTGCTCCTCTCTGCACCATATCCCTGATATAGTGGTACTTGATCTCGATATGCTTCGACCTGTCATGGAACACTGGATTCTCTGACAACTTCACGCAACTCTGGTTGTCACAGTGTATACAAGTAGCATCCAAAGGGAGATCAAATATATCAGACAGTAGCTTCCGTAGCCATACTGCCTCACAACTAGCTGAACAAGCTGCGACATACTTTGCTTCAGCTGTACTCAGTGCCACATAGGATTGCTTCCTGCTAAACCAAGAGATCACATCTGATCCCATACTGAAGCAACATCATGAAGTACTCTTCCTATCAATGGAACTACCTGCCCAATCTGAATCAACATAACCCTCCAGGTTAATCTTCTGATTCACACCATACTTGAGCCCATAATCAATTGTACCCCTGCATGCTTTGCAACCATCACGTGAACATGTCTCAATGTGTTCACAGTAAAGCAAATATTTGGTCTGAGTTACATCAAGGACCCAATCATCTGATGATACATAGTAGCATCAACCAACTCTGATGAAGCATCACTCAATAGCTTCAGGTTCGATGCCATAGGTGTGGCCATAGCCTTGCAGTCCATCATCCCAATTCTCTTCAGAATCTCTACTGCATACTTCCCTTGTCCAAGGAAGATTCCATCCACACTCTACCACACCTACATACCTAGAACAATATTACATAATAGGAACATCACTGGTCTTCCACCTTCAACCTTGGATCAAAGGTTGGAATCCACTTTACTCTCAGTAAATCCTAGAATCATCAGTAATATGCCCATTCTGTCATACCATGTCGAACCTCAGGATCTTCTGCAATCATTCCCTCTGAAGTGGAGCATCATACTCCCTCTATCTTCCATACTCTATGCACTGAAACATTCTGTACTGGAGTGACAAGTAGTGTCCATCTAGGGTCACTGGATACTAATATCCTCTATCTTGAACTTCTTCAAAATTTCATCTTGCACCCATCTGTGAGCTTGTCATCCTCTATCAACCTTGTAGCAAAGGTTAAGATATTCATCAAGCTCATCATGTATGTGTTATCCCATGGGTGTCTTCTGAACTCGTACAAATCCTTCTTTCATTTGCACACATGATTATGCATGTCATGTGACTTCAATTCTATTAGCTGTAAATGTTTCTTTGTAGACTATGCCTTCTCTTCATGAGAAGCCTCATGCTACGAATCTTTCTTTATATCCCATGATTTTTCCATCTACTGCATGATGGAACTATGAACTTCTCTTCAGGTCTCGCTACTATGCCCAGACATCATTCTTCTTGAACTGATCTTCTCTTTCTTCTTGGTGGCTGGAAGGTTCTGCATCAATGATGTCACTGCACTCGTCATATTATTCTTTGTCTTTGAACTGGCGTCACTTGTTCTTCGGAACAAGTCTTCATTCTTATTTGCTTGTAGGCGATTATGTGTGTGATCTTTCCTACAAGTCAAATGCAATTGTATGGTTATAACATTTCATAAAGAATATTCATACTGGCAACTACTTATGCATAAATATATGATCATGCAACTACTCTAGCCAATACAACATTCATCCATGTCTCACTGAAACTTTCTAGATGCCTTTCATCTCTACCAGGACAACATTGAGATTGTGCACTAATCCAATATGTCAGCAAAGAGGTTTCATTCTAGATAAGTAGCAATGGAGAGTTGTATAGAACCATGAGCTACTTACAAATCACATGCATATTAGTAGTATACTGCCATTAATGCAAACATCTTATCATGCATGATACATCAACTGAATATAAACAAATGCATAACAAAACAATATCATTAAATGATAATTGAATACTTATCTTTATTTGTTTCGTGGGTAGATTTCTTCTTGAGCCTTCAACTTCATCGTTTTCTTCATTCATGGTAGCATCGTTTCTTATCCAAATGATAAGGAGGATAAGAAGTTCTTCAAGAGTTGAGTTCTTCATATTCCTCATTGCTTGAGGTATCTTCTTTGAGAGCTTGATCTTCATTTGCTTCCATCTTCTCTTCTCTTCTTATGAGTTGAGCTTCTTCTTCTTCCCAGAGTTTGATGAAAGTAATCACTTCCTTCTGGAACACATTCCTTGAATGAATGAATTCCATGATCCTGGGAGGCCATTCAAGGTGGCCATCACCACTTCTGCATTCTTCACTTCTTCTTTTACCACTTCAAGTTGTTCTTTGATTTGAGGGACTCTTATGACTGCATGGTCTCTTCATTCTGGATCTTCACATCCTTCAACTAGTTTCTTTAGGTCATATTCTGATTTTTGTTCTTCCCTTCAAATAGCTTGAAATTCTGGAACAACTTTGCTTGCCATAGGTAGTGCTCTGTAATGCACATGTGCAAGCCTTCTATGCCAAGGCTCATTTGGATTTACTGTGTCATGGATCAAGGCTTGTTCTGGATGGCCCTTCAATTTGTACAATCCTCCTTCTTGTTCTCCATTCACTACTGCATCATCGATAGTCTTTCCTTGAGTCCCGTCATATGTTTGGAAGCCCCACTGTCTATGAGTCAATCATCACTTCCATGAGTAATGTTACCTGTGAGAGCTGATATCAGAACATATTCATCCTTGCTTGAAGAATCTTCACTTTCATATCTGGATCTCTTTCTGGATGGTTCATCATCCTCTGCAGCATGAGCATGATGTCTTCTTTGGCCTTGACCAAGTTCTTCTTGTGAAAGGATTCTAACCTAGTCTCCCTCTGAAACTAGAACCTCTATACTCATGTAGGTGTCCAATCCATTCTCTTCAGAGAGATCAAATACTTCTAGGCTTGGAAGTTGTCAACTTCCCCAATCTTGTCACCAAGCTGATGTGATATATCATATTGAAATGAGAACCTCAAATGGAAATAGCAAAGGATTAGATCTTACCGATTTGAGGTGTCCGTCCTTGTCCCTGAGTTTGCTGATCTAGGGTTTGTCACAGAAACCCTAATTTTCAAAACTTGGAATCTTTCAAAACTAATTGGATAGACATATATATCTCTTCAAATGGATCTGTCCAATGTACTCCTTTTCTAAAAATAGTGGAGGGAATCTCCCGGAACAGGAAGCCCTAGATTTCCAATTTCTTCTGCAGAAATGCCTGTTACTGTTTCTGTGATATCTCCGAACTTACTAATCTTATGTGTCTTCAATTTCTCACTGAGGTAACCTCGCATGTCCCTGATCCAACACCATAGGTTTCATCAGAATTGGTTTCACCATTTGGGATTTATTATCCTTTTTCCAAGGTGACCTGTTACAGAACTGTTCAGAAAAGCAAAGTTGTACAGCATGCCACGTGTCACTGGTTCATCTTCTGAGTCTAATATTTGTACCATAGAAATTAAAGTCCTTTAAATTTCTGTAAAATCTTCATAAATTCCATTTGGACCTCTGTAGCCCAAGATATTGCAATTCTCCCCAGGTGTCCTGTTTATGGATGATTTCTGGAAAAGGCTGGAACCCTAACTTTGAGAGATCTTATCTCCCAGAATATAGAGAATCGGAGGGTGATTTTTGGAACAGTGTTCATTAGGATTTTATATTTGTCCTCTACAATTTTCAACTTCTGGTACTTCTCCAATCTCATAATATAGTGGCTGTACCAAAACTTACCAGTTTTAGTATTTAGGGTTTCTCCTAGCTCAGGGTCAAACTAGGGTTTGACTTTCCCAGAGTTTCACCCAACCAAATTTCTTGATCCAGGTCTCTAAACTTTGGTTTTGATGAGTATAACAATCCTATGCTGGTCTCACTCAAAAATTCCTCTTTTGTAGAAATCCCTAATTTCCACATCGAAACTGAAAATGCTTGAAATTGAATTCCGCATCGACAGAAAGATGCACCCTTCAATGAAGAGTCATCCTAGCATACTTTTGCTGAAAATATGTGGAGGAAGATCCACAAAATAGGAATCCCTAGTTCCTATAGCTACACAATGTCTTCTTCTCAGGCTAGCTCTGATACCATGTTAGTTTTTCAACATTTAAGCTAGCATTATGTTAGGATCTTTTCACTGAGAGAATAACAAGCACAACAATAACATAAGCACATCACAAGAGACAAGAGACACAAAGAGTTTTGATCGGGGAAACCATAAATGGAGAAAACCCCACAAATTCCTCTAAGATAGTATCACCACAAGATGTGAAACCCCAAAATATAAAGATGCACTCCAACAGTAGTAGTCTTCTTGTCCCAGTATATTTCCTTCTCCACTAGTGCGCCACACTTAAGAGAGCAAGTGATGTATTTCACAAGTGATAAATAGAGAGTCTCTCACTCTCTATTTATATTCTTCCATTGACTTGAAGTGCACTCAATCATGTCGGCCCAACTAACAATTACTTACTCGAGTCTACACCTTAATTAGTGTATAATAAATCAAGTTCCCCGAAACTATGGGGACTTACCTAATGACTTGATATGACTTGATTACATTATTAATCCTCCCGATCGGAACATCGGGGCATGATCACATGACTCAAATACATAATAGAAACATACCGGAATAAACATTGGGTTACAATACATAAGATACATAGAAGAATACATTCTGAAGTTACATATACATCAACAACTTGTTGCTAAAGGCCTTGCAATCCATCATGCAAAATCCTATGAGTTTTCCCACTTTGTGGCAGATGCAAAGCCCGCCGCATTGCTAACGCATGGAAATGAAGTTAGTAGGATGTGGCATGAGAGGTTTGGCCATATCAATTTCAAATATTTGCAGCAATTAAAGAAAAACTCCATGGTTGAAGGCCTCTCGGTCATCAAGGAAACCACTGGAATTTGCAAGCGCTGTGTGGTTGGAAAACACCCTGAGCACAAGTTCGATCGGGGGAAGGAAAACCGAGCTACATGCATCTTGGGGATGATACATTCTGATATCAGAGGTCCAATTATTGTCACATCCATGAATGGATCAAGGCATATTCTTACTTTTATTGATTATTTTTCAAGGTACACATGGGTCTTCTTTCTCAAAAAGAAGTCTGAAGTATGTGAAAAATTCACTGAACTGAAGGCCTTGATCGAGAATGCCTCTGGGATTAATATCAAGATATTGAGATATGATAATGGTGGGGATTATGTCAGTAATAAATTTATGCACATATTCTCCCAAAGTGGTATTCAGGTCCAACATTCAGTTCCCTACACTCCCCAGCAGAACGGTGTAGCGGAAAGGAAGAATCGGTCTCTCAAGGAGATGACCACCTGTATGTTGGAATCAAAGAAGTTGGCTGAAAATTTGTGGGCTGAAGCCATGCATGCTGCAGCATACATTCAGAATAGAGTGCCACACTCATCCATGAAATGGAAGACCCATTTATAAGCATACTTTGGACACAAGCCCGATGTGTCGAACCTGCAGGTGTTTGGGTCCACTGCATGGGTCCGAATTCCACTTGATAAAAGGAGGGATTTGCAACCACAAAGCATAGAATGTCTGTTTATTTGGTATCCTGATGAATCAAAAGGTTTCAATCTTATAGATATCAAAACAAAATATATCATCATCAAAAGGAGTTTCAAGTTCAATGAGCCTCTTCAGGAGGTGGAGCTAGCGAAGGAGAAAACTGTTGAATTTCCTTCCTCTTCTACTGAATATTTGGATGATGAAATTGGGGGTGATGACCCTGATTTGGATCCTATGATTTTTTATATCAGTGTACAGAAAAAATCATATGCTGAATCAGAACCTTAAGTACAAAATCATCTTCCCACATGGGCTCGACAGACACTCTCCTCCACAGGAGATAACATTGGAAATCTGGATGATCCAAGGAGAACCCGGTCTGATTTCCAAAGAGCAAGTATTGCACTCTCTTGTCCTAATAAATTTCTGTCCAAAACTTGTTATTTGATGATTATTTCAGAACCAAAATCCTACTACCATGCTCGGAAGGATCCGATATGGCAAGTTTCCATGGATGAAGAGATGAATTCTCTTCAGAAAAACACTACTTGGGAGCTAGTTTCTCTTCATCCAGGAAGGAAATTGGTTCAATGAAAGTGGGTGTTTTGGACCAAGGTTGCTGATGATGGAAGAAACTACAAATATATGGAAATTCTGGTGGAAAAATTTTTCTATCAGGTCCAAGGTGTGGACTACCATGAGACTTTTGCACCGGTTGCAAAAATGGACTCCATTCGCCTAGTTTTGGCAATTTCAGCATCTAAGCACTGGGAAGTGCATCATATGGATGTTAAGTAAGAATTTTTGCATGGAGATATTCATGAGGATATATAAATGAATCATCCTGATGTCTACATCTCTGATCCATCTTTGGTTTGCAAGCTAAAGAAGTCACTATACGAGTTAAAACAGGCCCTAAGAGAGTGGTATTCCAAGATGGATGCCTTCCTTCTCTCGCAAAACTTCCAAAGGTGTAGATAAGATCCAAATGTCTATATATAGTATTATTATAGTAATTTGATTATTAGTTTTTTATATTTTAATGACTTTCTGATCACAGGTAGCACAGTTACTTCTATTTCAACCATCAAGACTACTCTCCACAATGCATTTGAAATGAGCGATTTGGAGCTCTTAAAACAATTTTTGGGGCTCGAAATTGAGAAAAATTCTGATGGGATAGTGGTCACTCAGTAAAAATACATAGAATACCTATTATTAAAGTTTAACATGGCCGAATTTATGCCTGCACCATTCCTTTTCCTTTCAGGGATTAGTCTTGAAGAAGGAAAAAGCACACCTCCCATGGACTGCACTATTTATCGACTGTTGGTTGGTAGCTTGTTGTAATTGACATATTCTCAGCCTGATATATATTATGACATGAATGATATATCAATATACATGCATCAGCCCCATTATATTCATTGGAAGGAAACCAATAGGATCCTCCAGTATATTCAGGGAACCAGGACCTACGGCATTCACTATGCTGCAGACTCCGAGCTAGAGCTGGTTGGATACATAGATTTCGATTGGGTGGGTGATTCTATTGATAAGAAGTATAATTCATTATATGTATTCATTTTTGGTGGTGGCCCCATTTTCTGGTTTAGCAAAAGGCAGGCTTCCATAGCATTATCTTCAGCAGAGGCTGAGTATCGAGGAGCGGTGAATGCTTGCATCCAAGCAGTTTGGTTGCAAAGCATTCTTTCATAGTTTGATATTGGTATTACTTTGTCCACTATCCTATTTTGTGACAATAAAAGTGCTATTAAGATATCCATAGATCCATTTACCAGGCAGAGGACCAAGCATGTAGAGATACACATGCACTATATAAGAGAGCTAGTGCATGACAGGACCATTATTCTGCAATACTGCCTAAGTGATGAGCAGATTGCAGACATCTTCACCAAGAATTTTTTAGAAAATAATTTCACTTAACGTCGTTCACTGTTGGGGGTGATTCCATCATGGTGATCAGACTACTTTTAGTGTTCAACTTGGGAGGGGGGGGGGGGGGGGTTTCCCACTGGGTTTTCCCTCTTTTCCTCACTTAGTTTATTTTTTAGCATTGTTTGAGTTTCAGTATTGTATAGGGTGAACTATGGCTTTAGTTTTCAGGGCCCTAGAATTTTTATGAATTTTATGTTTTCTACTCCTCCTGAGTATAGCTTAAGGGGGAGTGTTGGAGACATTTACCACCATACACACTCATTTTGGTCAATTTGGCCTAGTTAAACCACTATCCTAAGTTTTATTGACTTAATTGACCTCAAAGGAGCACTATATGACATCAGCAAGATTACACCCACACCTACCTTCAGTCAAGGAGGCTAACTTAGCCTTCTCCTACATTCGGGGAGGCTAACTGGAGCACTCCGAGGGTGATCTGAGTGTCATTAATGCCCCATATTTCTAACTGATGGTTACAATCAATTAAATAGAGTAGTGAAGGTGCCTTCCTTCATTAAATTGATTATTTATTGATTATTTAATGAGCTGGAGTCAACAAGGGCGCCTCCAACCACTTCTGATGGTCAATTACACTTCAGTTAACCTCATCGGGGTTCATTGGAGTCATTGATGTGATACCACTTGTTGGATAGCTTGCAGTGACATGTGCCTGAGCTACTTTCATTTAGACTTAGTCATTTATTCCACTCTGACTTAAGTTAGGGCTCAGTTGAGTCAATTAGGGTTTTGATCAGTTGTTAACTTGAGTGTTGACGGTGGCTTACATTCTGTTAAGCTAGACTCACTCATTCAATTTGAATGAACTCCTTGGGAATTCAAATTTCTTTGAAATTCATACTTGTATCATGATCATTGTATTGTATTACTCATTCTTTATTGATTATACAGAGTGGCTACTCATTTTGTAGCACTATTACACCATTTTCATGCCTTATTGTTATTAATCTCTTATGAGACTGTGTTTTGGTCCCTAGATTACTGTGACAGATTAATAATTTAAATGAATAAGATCTATCATCCAATGTTGTGGCTAAATAAACTGTCGCAAAGGATTTTCGCAAAGAAATTGTTCATATTTGCAAAGTCATGATGAGATACAATGAATAAGGATCGGTTTTCATAAACCACAAAAAATCTGATGGTCTAGGAGAGATTCGTGAAGAAAGTTACAAGGGAGATAATGGGTCTACAAATATTTTGTGAGATCCATGCTAAAAGGTAAAATGACAGTCGTGGAGAAGATCGTAAAGATCCGACGGTTGAAAAAATTACGGAGCAAAAGTTCTGGGGAGGCAACTTTGGAAAGTTGGTCGGACATCCTTCATCCTGCAAGCCACATGTGGAAGGAAATTTGTGAGGTGGAAACTTAGGAAATATGGTTGGGTATCCCACATCCCGCATCTCGCAATTTGGATATCGGTCAACTGAGATCAACCCCACCAAAAATAGATCAATGGTGCGGAAAGACCATTGTGGAAAAGAATATTGTGGAAAGGAAATTATGGAAGTCTGAAAATCGGAAAGCGTGATTCCGCATCTTGCATCCCGCAATCCGCAAGATCAATGGTCAGAAATGACTCCACAAAATATCAATGGTGCGGAAGAAATATTGCGAAGAAGATGATTGTGGAAATAATTTTGTGGAAAGGATACAAAGGATGATTGAAATACTGCATCTCGCAAACTAGAGATCGACGGTCAGGAAAAATGCCTGACGAAGATCAATGGTCAAAAATCGTTGTGAGGTAATTTTGACGCAGAAAGGGGGTTTCAAGGAGGAAATATGTAGAACAGATCTATGGTCTAGATCATACTTGACAGTAGGATCAACGAATCTGATTAAAACTGGTAAATATCATTGAAAAAATATTTTTGCATTGCGGAAATATGAGAGAACGATAAACATGGCTATGAAATTGAGATATGAGGCTGAGGGAGGAATGAAACATCGACATTTGCTGAAGGAATGTGATGAATTGAAGAGGTAAGTGTTATTTTGGTGTGTTTGTAAACAAACAGTCATGGTCCAAATCAAAAAGACATATCAATGAAGAGTTGCGTTGAAACGATGAAGGTACTAGGTATTTAAATGAATTTTTATGTTCTAAATGAGGTGTCTCTGTTAACAAGTTTAATAGATTCCATAGTGAATAGCTTACAACTATTCCACAGTCTGAATAAGATCATATTAGGGTGGCAGGTTAGTGTTAGGGAAGACTACAGGTCTGCAGGGGGGTCTAAGCCTCCTTCAAGTCGTAGCTAGAGAACAGGGTGTCGTAGCATCCTTGTCTATTAAAAATAGGTAGAAAACCATAAGGGGTGTTGTAGCATCCTAGTCTGTAGCCGCAGGAAAAACCTGGGGTGTATCTTGCAACCTTTATATTGTAGCATATAAACAATTTTGTAAATTCATCTTATTATTGAGTATGCGTTGGTGGTTTTCTCTTTGAGGTTTCCACAATAAAATCTATGTCATAATTGTTGATTATTTTGTGTTTTAGTTTTAAAAAAGGTCAATACTGATTCACCCCCCCTCTCAGTATTGTGGTATAAATCAACATAAGTGATTTCACGAATCCAAAAATCCTTTTTAATCGTGCACTTTATATTTGCAAAATTGATTCCTCCCGTCGATCTACTCTAACCATTGATCATCGATGTCAAAATACACCCCTTTTCCACATACTTCCACTGATCTAAACATTTTATTTCTCTTTGCACACTCAATCAGAGATATTGTTTATGACCGTGGATATTATACTCCTCTTCATCTAACGAGTGGTGGGACCTGTGAGCTAACCTGTTCTTGCTTTTGTCAAAACCCACAAACATGTTTACTTAATCATTTTCATCTCTTGCAAAAACTCATTAATATCCTCCAAGTTCATATGATATAAATATTAGACAGGCCTTATTTATCCTTTTACATGTCCAACCCCTTCCAGCTATTTAGCATAAAAGCAGTACTAACAAGCCTCAAATAACTAAATAGGTCATCCAGGTTCCCTAATTAGGGTTGACTTACCTTGGGAGACTCAAACTATGTTTTATATATTACTTTTGTGGGTGCTATTTCCCTCACTTACAACAGAGGATTTACCTCATGACTTTTACATGACCAATTACATCAAGGACATCTCCAAATGGAGGAATAATATCTCCAAAGGAGAATACAACAAAAGTACAATAGAATATATTATGAAGTTGCAATACTTTAACATGTTGGGTTCTATTTAAAGAATCACATGTAGCCTCCAACTCACTAGTGAGCCTTTCTGGTTCTTCTTCTTCCTCCTTGAGTACATGATGGTACATATATGCAATCCAAATATGTTGATTTTTGTTTGAGAATAAGTTCATGTAAATCTCTTTTATCTTGGCCACTGCTTCTCTTAGAGTTTTGAAATCTCCCAAGAAGGATTATTTTTCCCAATCTTCTCCTAAATATCTCCAACAACATTTTTTCACCAAGGCATTGGTGTCAAAAAATTTCTTCAACGATTCCATGGATTACATTTTCTCTCTTTCAGTGTCTCACACAAATGATCCAGTTCACAGGGAATATCCTCAACCAACTGTTCTTCATCTAATGGATGACATACAATATCAACTTGCTTATGGAATAAATACATAACACATGTTTCCTTCTTAGCATGCATATCATCATTAGAAACTATTGTAACATCATTTACATTCTATGAAGTGGAGGGAATTCCATATCACTAGAATGCAATATGATCTTTGTGACCATTGAAATTTACAGCATACCTTTGAGGCACATTGTCACCTTGTCCAAGTTGGTGGTTTGCACTGGAATGCTCTTTTTCTTCATGCTCCTCAGGAATACTTACATTTTTAGATTGTGGCTCACAATCCCATATTGCTTGAGAAATATAACGAGTGAATTGAATTTGGCAAAGAAACCCTCATTAGAATCAAAACTGATTGGACTCAATGAGAATAACTCATTCTCCAACTAATGCACTCTTATCGCATATTGAACTCTAAAGAGAGACTCAAGTTGTGTCCATACTTGGTTTGGATTGGAAAAACCATCTAGATGAAAGAGTATACCAAGATAATTAGAGAGACAAAGCAATCCATAGGATTCATCCAACCTATTATGCCACTTAGCTTTCTCAACAATAGAATTTGGTTCATTTTCTAAATCCATAGAAACTATATAGAGTCCCTTTCTATGCAATAGAATGCCAATTTTGGATTTACATCCGTGATAGTTGAAGAGAGAAAGGATCATAGCTAAATAAGAATCCATACTGAGATGTTGATGCACTCAAAGAGATACTCTCTACAACCTGCAAAAATAAAAATAGGAGAAAATCGTGTGAGCTCAATTCAAGCTCTTCTTCAGAGTGGAATATAAGACTGGATGTGCTTTGATACAAAAGAAAATATAACTCTTCAACTATGTTGAACTTGAACAACCTTGCACTCTAATATCCTGTATGAATTGCAGCTCTAATACCATGTAGAAATAAATCCTTAATGCAAAGAAGAAGCACGAGAAGTAGATCTTGCTATAGGATAATTCTGACAAGCATGCACAAGGAAAATAGAGAGAAGATAGAGACACCAAATCACATGAATAAGAGATTAATATTGAAGTGTATAATTCCATTTATTAATCATGAATAATAGTGTAGATAAATAGTACATCCTTCATGGTTAAATTTGAGTTGCATAGGATCCAACTCATGCTAGCTCAAAAAGCAGACTTACTAAATATTATAAACCCCCATACGTGGCTAAAGAAATTTCGTAATCAGTCAAGGAACTCATGAATTATATAAATCATGAGCTAGTTCTCATGGATGATGGAAAAACATGTTAATCATGGAATATGGAGAAAAAATTATGGAGGATTGGTTGGAAACAAAATATAACAATTTCCTAGTTGACTAGATTTACCTTATCCATTGAAAACCTAGAATAAAGTAGTATAAAGAAAGAATCTGCAAGAAGGAATAGTTACTAATTATGGAATTCAATAAAGTTGGAAGTATCTAACCAGAATCAGGATAAAGTTGGTCCTGGGGTATATATGGTAAGTGTTGACCAAGTGGTGTAAGTGGATGCCAACTATCCAGGCTAATGGGTAGGAAATTAATTAGAAATTATTAAATGTTTTATCCTAAGTTTTAAATTTCATGAACCATATATCTAAAATCCAAAATGAGAGCTATCTAAAAAGAAGGATGTAGTTGAATTGAAAAATCAATGTAAACTGAACAACGAATTCACCACAAAAATTTCACATAAATTGGACAAGTATTGCACAAATTATCATTACATCAATATTCATTAATGAATCAGCAATACAATGGTCATACAATAAGGAGAATTCAATATTGTGGATAATATTTGAATTCACTAAATCAAACTAAATATTCAGCTAACTCAGCGTGGAAATAATCATAGTTGGAGCTCACTAGTTCAACTCTGGCTAACTAATTTAGTTGACAATCAGTTAAATGATTTGGTAGGTGAAAAAAGGTGCCAAATTCCACTAAATCACTCAAAGTGGCACCATTATGACTGGTAATGAACTAACTGGTGGTTTTCAGAGCATAACTGATCATGAATGACTACCCACCAAAAAAAACTGAAGTTGACAACTGGTGGAACTCATAATGGGTTCCTAAAATGTAGGGATTGGTCCCTAGGGGTCCTAAATTTATGCAATTAGGTGCAGTAAGTAGTAGATGTCCCTTAGGTGTGTCCCCCATGGACTAGTAGGTGGTGATGACCCCCTAATCTAGGAGAAATTAACAAATAGACTATGTGGGTAAAGGGGGGATTAATGAATCCTAACACTCCCCTTAATCGTAACTTTGGACAGCTTAGGCATGACAAATGGACAAAAAGTCACCCATACAATATAAATGAAATAAAATGATACTTAAGAAATAAGGAAAATGGGGAAAACCTCATGGGAAACCACCCCCCTCAAAATAAGTAGGAAATTGGGAAACAAGCTTCAATACTTACGAGAAAAAAATTCTCTTTGAGCCAAAACTTGTGAAAAAATTGTTTCATTCTACAACTAGGTGGAGCAGTAATGCATAATGTTGGACCTTGTATGTACTAGAATCCTAGGAATGTGCAAGAAAAATTTTCTATCTTCTTCCAATCTGATGATAGATAGGAGAAGGAATGTTTCCTTTGTCTATTCTTTTTGGAGGAATAGTGACTTGATCCAATTTGTTCTTCAGTGGGCCAAATTGTGGATCAATCCTTACCATCAAGTAACATCTCTCAAGAAGCTTGTTTCACCTCAGTGGAGGGAGTGAAAGTGAATGGGAGAGTGCAACATGTTCATTATGATACTAGGACCTCGATCCTATTTTGTCATCTGGATCCCCAACAATATTCCCAACTGCTTCAATGAGCTTTTGGGCCCATTTAGGCCTCTAATTTGGAATAGGTACTAGATCTAGATCTCGATACTCTTGAGTTTAAATATCAATATCAAGATCATGTTTATATTGCTCCTCGTATTCTAAATCTGAAGCATTAGGAAATACATCAATGTCTACAAAAGGTGTAGATAGATTTCTTTTACCTTCCCATTCGAATGGTAGATGAAATTGTACTGGATCTGAGTATGGCAGAAAGCGTGAGAATTCATATGCCTTGGAGGCATGGTTTCCAACACCCTTCTCTATAATATTCCCAGTTGAGATATATGAGATCTCCCATGAGTTAGGATCAAATACTACTCACTTTGGTGGGTCAATATGTGTCATCTAGTATACAGATATTAAATTTGCAGCTAAGGAGGGATCATAGAGTACATTTTTTAACACTCCATGTTTTAACTTGATAGAACCATTTCCTTTAGCTTTAATTTGGGTTTCATCACCCATGTGGATACTCGGGCCATCGGTTTTTTGTAATGAAGATAATGATTCTCTGGATGCAACCATATGATTGGAGGCTCCTGAATCAATGAGTAAGGCATGTGATTTTGAACAGCTAGCCTTTAGTACATGGAATCTCTCATCATGATCTTCATTATTTTCTATAGAGTCAGTCTTCCTTGCTCTTTTAGGGAGGGAAATATTGTGTTTTCAAGGATTTTTTCCATCTGATCAATGGTCTTCTTCATTCAATACTTCTCTGTATGGTTTCCTTTCTTACAATAAGAGCATTTTCCCTTATCAAACCTTTGATGTTTGTCTTTCCTAGAGCCTAAGGCTTCATCTGATGGATCAAAATCATATTTAGGTTCAATTTCAGTGTTTCTTTTATCTTCCCCTCTCAATTTCTTCCCTTTTTCTTGTGCATTCCTAGAGTCTCCAGCTAAGAGGTCATGATTCTTGGAGGCATTGAGCATTCCCATTTTAATATTTTTTTCTTTCTCCTGGATTAATGACTTTGCAAATGCATCTAGAGAAGGAATTTTCCAATATGGGATAGATAATATTCTAGAGTGGAATTGATAGCATAATATTCTCATCCTGAGAAAAGCTTGCTCAGAATTGATAGCACAAGCTGCTCATCCTCCCTCTCTATCCCACAATGATTACATTGCAAGACTAGGGTTTTGTATTTTGAGAAGAACTGTTGAATTGTCTTGAAGTTACTGGGATAGAGTGCAATGCTCTTATTCTCCAGAATATTTCCTCTTATTTCATCTTGTTTTGCAAACAAATATGCAATCTTGTCCCATACTTCCTTCCGATTTATGAGTCCCTCAAGGTGGAACAACATTTCCCTGGAGATGTGAATGCACATGAAGTGGAAGGCTTCATCTATCCTAATCATAACCTTGGATTTCTCAACATACTATTGGGCTCTACTTCTCTTCCCATTTTCATCATATACAGGCCTTTTTTGCGCAAGGCCATCTATATATATGCCATCCAATCAATGTAATTGAAGGGTGTAAGGATTCTAGGTGATAGAGAAGTTGAATTCTCCATTTCACTATATGTTGATCAACAAATATTCAAGAACTACATAGGGACCTGCAAAAATCACTACAAAAAAACTTCAATTCGCAAACATTTATTATTTCAAACCTATCCACCTCGGCATGATCACTTTTTCAAAGTCCATCACACCTGGATAGACTTCTTTGGACAAAATCCACAGGGAGCAATGCAATGATTCTAGGAATTATGTGGAAACTCAATTTTTTCTGGTGCAAGCATGGAGGTTTGAGAGGTTTGTTGCTAGCTTGAACATAGGATATAATACCATGTTAAATTTCATGAACCATAGATCTACAAGCCAAAATGAGAGATATCTGAAAAGAAGGATGCAATGGAATTGACAAATCAATGTAAACTTAATAACATATTAGTGACATAAATTTCACATAAATCATACAAGTATTGCATAGATTATGATTACATCAATCTTAATTAATTAATCAGAAATACAATGTTCATACAATAAGGATAATTCCAATACCATGGATAAGATTCGAATTCACCAACTCAAATTGGTTGTTTATGTTGATGTAATTGTCACTTCAGAATGTATTCATCCATATATCTTATGTATCATACCCCAATGTTTATTACAGGATGTGTCTGTAATGTAATTGAGTCATGTCATACCCTGATGTTTATTCCAGGAAGTTTCTATAATGTAAACAATTCATGTCAAGTCATTGTGGGTAACCCTCCTATTTGTCAAGGGTTAAAGTCCCCGTAGTTATGGGGCCCTAGGGTTATTAGACTATCCTAGAGATTTCGACCCTAGGTGAGTCATTGTAAGTCAAGGCAATAGTCCCCACCATTGTGTTAAGGATAACCCTCCTTGTTGGTCAAAGGAGGCAAAGTCCCCACAAGTTGTGGGGCACTAGGGTTATTAGAAACTCCTAGAGATGTTGGCTCTTGTAAGTAACTGTTAAGTGAGGCCGACATGTTGGAGTGGGTTTCAAGTGAAAGAAAGAATATAAACAGAGAGTGAGCCTCTCTATTTATCACACACACACTCACTCATTGGGGCACATGAGTGAGAGGAAAAGTTGCTGGGACAAGAGGGAGACTACTGCTGTCGGGAGATCATTTTTATGTTTTTGGGTTTTACTTTTGGTTGTGATTCTATCTCTAAGGAAGTTGCAGTGTTTTCTCCTTTATGATTTCCCTAAGGAAAATTCTTTGTGTCTCTTGTCTCTTGTGTTTTATTGCTATGCATGTTATTCTCTAAGTTAAAGATCCTAAGATCATAATGTTAGCTTGAATGATAAAAATATAACATGGTATCGGAGCTAACCTGAGAATAAGACATTGTGCAGCTATAGAATCTAGGGATTCTTACTTTTTGGGTCTCTCTCCACAATCCATCAGAAAAATTATGCTAGGATGAATCTCCATTGAAGGACGCATCTTTCTGTTGAAGTGGAATTCGATTCCGAGCATTTTTAGTTTTTGGTGCGAGAAATTAGGGCTTCTTACAGAAGAGGAATTTTTGAGTGAGCCCGTCATAGGATTTCTATCCTCATCAAAATCAAAGTTTAGAGACATGGGTCAATATTTTTGGTTGGGTGAAAATCCAGAAAATTCAAACCCTAGTTTGACCCCGAGCTGGAAAAACCCTAAAATACTAAAATTGATAAGTTTTGGTACATTCTCTATATCTTGGGATTGGAAAAGGATCAGGAGCTAAAAATTGTAGAGGCCGAAGAAAAAATACTTATTTACACTGTGTCGAAAATTCATCCTCAGATTCGCTATATTTGGGAGATATGATCCCTCCAAGTTAGGGTTCCATCCTCTTCCAGAATTCATCCCTAAATAGAACACTTGAGGATAATTACTATATATTTGGATAAAAAGTTCCAAATTAAATTTCTGAAGATGTTCCAGAAAGGGCATGGAATTTTATTTCTTTGGTATGAGTTTTAGACTCAGAAGATGAACCAATGACATGTGGAAGTCCGTACAACTTCGTTGTTTTGAACAGTCCTGTAACCGTTCACATTGGAAAAATGATCATAAGTCCCAATTGGTGAAACCAATTCTGATGCAACCTATGGTTTTGGAATAGGGACATGTGAGGATACCTCAGAGAAAATTTTTAGACATAGAGGAGCATTAATTTTGGAGATACCATAGAAACAGTAATAGGCATTTATGTAGAAGAAATTGGAAAACTAGGGCTTCCTGTTCCGGGAGCTTCCCTCCACTGTTTTTAGAAAAGGAGTACATTGGACAGCTTGCCTTAAAGAGATCTATTTTTCTATCCAATAATATTTGAAAGATTGTAATTTTTGAAAATTAGGGTTTCTCTGACAAACCCTAGATCAACTGGCTCCGGAACCAAGACGAACACCTCAAATCAATAAGATCTAATCTTTTGTTATTTTCATTTGAGGTTCTCATTTCAAAGTGATCTATCACATCAGCTTGATAATAATCTTGGTGAAGTTGACAACTTCCAAGCATGGAAGTATTTGATCTCTCTGAATAAAATGAATTGGACACCTACATGAGTAGAGAGGTTCCAGTTCCAGAGGGAGATGAGGCTAACAACCTTACACCAGAAGAACTTGGTCAAGGACAAGAATATCATTGTTGATTCAATCATGGATCACATTGTACCACAAGTGTCTTCCATAAAGACACCGAAGATGTTTGATTCCTTGACCAAGCTATTTGAAGGGAAAAAAATAAATTTCAGAATATGAATTTGAGAAAATAGTTGAAGAATGTGAAGATCTAGAATGTAGAGACCATACAGTCATACTTTACAGGGGTCTCTCAAATTAGAGAACAACTTGAAGCAGTAGAAGAAGAAGTGGAGAATGCAGAAGTGGTGATAACCACCTTGAATGGCCTCCTAGGATCATGGGATTCATTCTTTCAAAGAATGTGTGCTAGAAGGAAGTGATTACTTTTAGCAGACTCTGGGAAGAGCACACACAAGAAGAAGCTCAACTAATAATAAGAGAAAAGAACATGGGAGCAACTGAAGATCAATCTCTCACCATCCAAAGAAGATCCCTCAAGTGATGAGGAATATGAAGAACTCAACTTTTGAAGAACCTCTTATCCACCTTAGCATTTCGATAAGAAACGATGCTATTATGAATGAAGAAGATGATGAAGCTAAAGGCTCAAGAAGGAGTCTACCCACGAAACAAATAAAGATAAGTATTAAATTGTCATTCATAATATTGTTTTGTTATGCATTTTTTTATATTCAGCTAATGTATTATGCATGATAGAATGTTTGCATTAATGACAGTATACTGCTAATATGCATGTGATGGGTAAGTAGCTCATGGTGCTATACGAATCTCCATTGCTACTTATCTAGAATGAAACCTCTTTGCTGACATATTGGATTAGTGCACAATCTCAATGTTGTCCTCATAGAAATGGAAGGCATCTAGAAAAGTTTCCNGTTGCATGATCATATATTTATGCATAAGAATTTTTCATTATGAATATACCTTATGAAATGTTTCTAACCATACAACTAATGCATTTGACTTGTAGGAAAGATTGCATAAAATAGCCTACAAGCAAAGAAGGATGAGACTTGTTCTGAAGAACAAGTGATGATAGTTCAAGATGAATAATAATATGACGAATGCAGTGACATCATTGATGCAGAACCTTCCAACCATGAAGAAGTAACCAAGAAGAAAGGGAAGACCAGTTCAATAAGGATGATGTCTAAGATACAGCATCAATACATGAAGGAAAGTTCATAGTTCGATCATGCAGTAGATGCAAACATCGTGGGATACAAGGAAATATTCATAGCACGAGGCTTCTCTCAAAAAGAAGGCATAGACTATGAAGAGACATTTACAACCAGTGGGAGTTGAGACACATGATAGGCAGAATCATGTGTGCAAATGAAAGAAGGCCTTGTACGAGTTCAGAAGACACCCATGGGATAACACATACATGAGGAGCTTGATGAAGATCTTAACATTTGCTACAAGGTTGATAAAGGATGACAAGCTCACATATGGGTGAGAGAAGAACGCTTTCAAAGATAGAGGATCTTGGTATCCAGTGATCCTAGATGGATACATAGAATATTAGTAGCATGGAAATCTACTTGTCACTCCGGTACATAATGTTTTAGTGCATAGAGTAGGGAAGACAGAGGGAGAATGATTCTCCGCTTCAGAGGGAGTGACTACAGAAGATCCTAAGGTTCGACATGGTACGGCAGGATGGATAGATTACTGATGAATCTAGGATTTACTAAGAATAAAGTGGATTCCAACCTTTGATTCAAGGTTGAAGGTGGAAGACTAGTGATGGTCCTGTTATGTGTCAATGCACTACGTTCTAGGCATGGAGGTGTGGAAAAGGGAAGTATGCAGTAGAGATCCTGAATAGGTTCAATATGATGGACTGCATGACCACACCTATGGCATCGAAATTGAAGCTATTCGTTGTTGATTCATTAGAGTCGGTTGATGCCACAATGTATCATCAGATGATTTGTTCATTGTTGTACTTGACAAATACAAGACCCGATATTTGCTTTACTGTGAGCACATTAAGACATGTTCACTTGATGGTTGTAAAGGGTATAGTTGAGTATGGGCTCAAGTACAATAAGAATCAGAAGATTAACCTGGAAGGTTATGTTGATTCAGATTGGGCAGTTCCATTGATAAGAAGAACACTTCAGAATGTTGCTTCAGTATGGGATCAGGTGTGATCTCTTGGTTTAGCAGGAAGCAGTCCTGTGCGGCACTGAGTACAGTTGAAGCAGAGTATGTCACAAATTGCTCAGCTAGTTGTGAGGCAGTATGGCTGAGGAGGATACTGTCTGATTCATTTGATCTCTAGATGGATGCTACTTGTATACATTGTGACAACCAGAGTTGCATGAAGTTGTCAGAGAATCCAATGTTCCATGACAAGTCGAAGCATATCGAGATCAAGTATCACTATATCATGGATATGGTGCAGAGGGGAACAGTGAATCTCCAGTATGTTGCAATGGAGGAACATATAGCTGATGTGTTGATGAAACCATTGGCTAGGGTGAAGTTCAAGTACTTCAGTGAGAATCTTGGTGTTCTCCAGATCGAGGTTTCCTGTAAGGGGAAATGATGAGACCCAAAGCCATTCTGACATCATGATAGGATTGGTTCCTTCCATGGTCAAATGTAATAGCTAAGCCATTCTGTCATGGTGAAAGGATTGGTTCCTTCCATGGTCAGATGTAAGGGCTGAGCCATTCTGTCATGGTGAGAGGATTGGTTTCTTCCATGTCAGATATGAGTGCTGATCCATTTTGATGTGACTATAGGATTGGTTCCTACGTGATCAGAAGTAAGCATTGAATGCCATTATTGGAATGGAGGTGCCTGGTTAGTTACAAGGAATACTCAGTTTAGGAATGAGGGCCTTTTTGATACAATTCTAAGATGTAGTCTTACATGATCAGATGTGAGCGCATGGCCATTTTGATGTGATTGAGGGATTGGTTCCCACTTGATCAGATATAAGGGTTGTTCCCATTCTTGGAATGGAGGCACCTGGTCAGTTACCAGGTAGCTCAGTATGGGACTGGGGACCATTCTGATATGACTGTAGGATTGTTTCCTACTTGATTAGATGTGAGTTCAATCCCTTTAGAACATGCATGTTGGATTGGTTCCTTGCATGTGTTGGATGTAAGTGCAGATCCCTTTCGAACATGGATGTTGGATTGGTTCCTAGCATGTGTTGGATGTAAGTGTAGAGCCCTTTCAAACATGCATGTTGGATTGGTTCCTCACATGTGTCGAATGTAAGTGTAGAGCATTTTTTAACATGTATGTTGGATTGGTTCCTCGCTTGTGTCAAATGTAAGTGCAGATCCTTTTTGAACATGTATGTTGGATTGGTTCCTCGCATGTGTCAAATGTGAGTGCTAGGAATTTCTGACAGGGTTGTGGGATTGGTTCTCACATGGTCAGATGTGAGTGTTGGGCATGCCTTTCTAATATGTGTTGCAGCTGCAACAAATTCCAAAAATTCCAAAATTTTTAGGACCCTCCTTTGCTTGGATTAGTTTGATTTGATCTAATGATTTTCCAGAAAGAATTTCTAAGTGCTGGGATTGATCTACCAATTGTTTTGATTCCTCCTCTACTGCTTAAAGCAATATAATGTTTGATCAGACTTTATCGTTTCCTTTGGACGCATTTTCAGCTTGTTCGAATCAGAAATTTGTTTGGTCAAAGCTTCCGCTGTTGTGGAAAAATAGCGAGTCTTGACGTCGATTTTTCTTTCCGATTTGTTTATTTTCACATCAGCGGCTTTTTGGTTTTGCATCGGAACACTTATTGCTTCTTCTTCCGCAGTTGCGGATGGCAAGCTGCTTCCTCTCCTGATCATTGCTTTAATGTTTTGATTCCCGCTTGGCTGTCTTCGTCGACCCCGTAAGTCTTAGCCGCAATGGCTGTGGAAAGCTTTATTTTTCCAGTTGAATAATCATTTTCAACTCCGATGTTGCGGAAGGTCGTATGCTTTACTCTTCTGCCATTGTGGCTATGGAAGTCATTAACTTTCCGATGTGTTAGTCATTTTCCTGCCGATTCAAACCTTACGTTGCGGACTGGTTTATCCTTTATTTTTTCGCCGTAGCGGCTGCGGAAAGCATTACCTTTTGGGTCAGTTAGTATTTTTCTCCTCCGATAAATATTTTCCCGTTGCAGAATTATTTGTCTTTGATATCTCCACCGTTGCGGCTCGCAAATTAGTTATCCACCTGAGGTATAAATTGCTCCGACTGCCGATGCAAGTCTGCCTTTAGTTGTGGGCCCGTAGCATTTGTTCTTCCGCCATTGCGGCTGGGAAAGTATTTTGGTTTCCGATGGGGTTTCCCTTCCAAATTCCGATTAGAATTTTTCCCACCCTTCGGTCGCTTACCCGTAACTTTTCTTCTTTCGCCGTTGTGGATCCCAAAGTGATTCAGCTTAAAAAGCGGAAAACCTTCCGAATTCTGATGAAGAATTTTCCCGCCTACATTTCACGTGTCTTTAGCTTTTTCTTTTCCACCGTTGCGGCTGAGAAAATCTTTCATCTTCCAGTGTCAAAACTCTTCCGACTTCTGATATGCCTAAAATTATTTCGCAATACCCATTCTTGTCAGAATGCACCGTTGCGGCTGGGGGAAGAGCTTTTAACATCCGATTCCAGTGCCCTGAGCGTCCGATGAGTTCCCGTTCCCTGTCGTGGGTGTTTTCCTTCGAACCCATAGTTAGACGAAGTAGTGCTACACCCATCCTTTTCCTGCTACTCAGCCGTTGTAGTTGATATAATTTAACGTAGTGGATTTTCTTGAAAATATTGTCCCAATGAATGATTGTTGTCGTTTAATGGCAGGAGCATTCAAGGGACTTTTCATACCATCGTGGCATGAAGGCATAGCTGTGAGCTTTGGAAAAAGGTTGAACCAGTAGAATCACAAAAAGGGAAAACGAAGGAAAAGACAAAATGAGTAGCGACAAAGACACGGAACCGAAAGATCTATCGGTTACTGATCAGATCATGAATGCGTACAGAAAGATAAAGACAAAGGATTCGAAACGTTTGAGGAGACTGAAAGGTCACGCGTTTGGGGGAATCCCAAGAGTTTTGCTTGTAATATAAATATTTGAAAGTAGAACTTAGAGAGGGACTTTTTCCCAGTTAGATTGATGAAGACATATTGTAAGAAGAACTATTTCCTTTTGCAATAGATAATTACAATTTTCCTGTTGGAGAAAGCTTGGTGGAATATTCAAATGTTGTGCTATGGATTTGTTGAAGAGGAACTATTTTGTTTCCAACTTTGTATCCATTAACTGTGAGACCATTCTAACTCTTTGAACCTATGCTCCTGTATGAATGTTCTCCGGTTTATTTTATGAAGATTTCCACCATGAGTAATGATGTCATTCATAAACAATTGGCTATCTAGTTGTTGAAATATCTTTAATTGTTCATGCATTGTAGGAAGAGATATCAGCTAACTGTAGTTTCTCTCTATGTTGCATGCACACTTTACATTACTCATAATTAAATTTTAGTTTGCTCCCCAGGGATAGATAGATATATAGATAGATAGTTAGGTAGATAGTTAGTTCATTTCATGGCTGCATATGTGATATAGATGCATGTGAGCCTTAAGATGAGAGGTAAGAACCTACGCATCACATTGTGACTGCTCCCTGCATCCTCATCACCCTGCATGGTTAATTAGGTATAT
Organism: Pseudotsuga menziesii; assembly: GCA_001517045.1. Lineage (NCBI taxonomy): Eukaryota > Viridiplantae > Streptophyta > Pinopsida > Pinales > Pinaceae > Pseudotsuga > Pseudotsuga menziesii. The sequence goes on along the minus strand of LPNX010978331.1, from coordinate 30,194 downwards.
GCATCTCATACATTAAGTCAAAAATTACAAAAACTCGGTGGACCAGGCCGCAACCGGTAAAACCTTTGTTTTGTTACTTGACCTACGGTAGCCGGACCGTAAACCGGATGGATTCCCTATACCAAACAGTCAACAGGCTATTTAGGAACGTTGATTGGGGAGAATCCCCTACTATTGTTGCCTGCAAATTTCCAGGCCTCAACATTTCTGGCACTAGAAGGAGGGCCGCTAGTGCATGGCTGGCCGTGGAAACTTATTTTCCCAAGATTACCTTACCAACATATGTTTTGAAGCTTTTAACCTAACCCAAGTACTTATAGGTTCCGGTTATACCTTTGAAGTAAGAAATCTTGTTCTCACCCTACGTTTCTCTTTGCTCAGACTTTGTTCTTGTACCTATGCCTATGGCTGGCATAAATGCAAATCATCTCAACCCTCTGCCGGCATGGAAATCTAGAACACCTTTGAACCTCACACCTCCATTGCATAACTTACCTCAAGCTTTTGATAAGCTGCTGCCTAAGTTTGACCCTGAGGAAAGGATTGCTATAGATGACCACTTACAAAGTTTCTATTTGGCGGTAGAAGGTTTAAGGGCTGGGGAGTATGAAGATGTTGTCTATAGATTATTTCCTCATACCTTGAAAGGGGCAGCTACTTCATGGTATTTTGCTCTACCTGTAAACTCTATTCCTGATTGGGACACTTTCAAAAGGGTTTTCAGAAGTAAATACACAGCCCAAAAAACACATGCCTCATTGATGAAAGGTCTTGGTTTGTTAAGGAAAGAGAAGAATGAGAAGGTACGTAGATTCACTCAAAGATTTTCAATATACCTAAAGAAATTTTCTGAAGCCGAGAGACCCTCAGACAAAGTCTTAATTGAATATTATACCTCAGCCCTAGGACCTGAGTTGGCCATGTTTTCCAAGATGAAATCCAAACCTACATTGGTAGAGACTTATGAAGAGGCAGAAAGGGTAGAGGCTAAAAGGGAAAGTGTAGAAGATTATCCTGATTTACCTGGAGAGAAAACTACAAATAGAAGAATGTTATTGCTGTCTAAACCTAAAAAGGAACAATCATATGATTATCAAGGAATGCTGAAAGTGATGCAGAATCTATCCAATAGAATAATAGATCTGGAGAAAGGGAGGGAAGCTCAGAAAACTCACAAACCCTACTACCAAAAAAGAGAGGATAGCAGCCAATGGAAAATACCTCCACCAAATTTACCATCAGTAAATATAACAGAAGTAGGGGGTGATAATTTATGCACTTTTCACCAACAACCTTATTCAGAAAAGAAATGCCCTCAATGGTTGAATTCGATGACATTGGTTATGAATCAGCTGCTAGATTCTAAATTAACTAGGGACAGTGGCCAAGAAGAAAAGGAAAACCAGACTATGGAGAAACAAGATAATGACACTATGTTTTCATGGAATGGTATCTCGCTGTTTGACACTGAAGAGAGCGCTCCCAAAACTAAATGCACACCTACATCAATAGAGGACATGGATTTAACAATTTCGAAGATCAAAAGACTGCAAAAAAATGTCAGGAGACAGGCAGATGTGAATGTTAAGAATAAAACACCTGAAGTCACTACGGTCAACTAGGAAACTAAACCAATTAGTGAGCCTGTCAAAACTGTAGAAGAACAGGTAGGTGTTAATGGGGGAAACACTAATGAAATGGGAGATCTTGAAGAGGATATACCTACTCAAAACCAACCAAGAGAAGAAGACATAGAACTAGGTTGGGAAGAGAAAGCTGATACACCACCTTTTCTTTTGACCCTAGAAATGCTGAATCATAATGTGCATAATTGCTTAGTAGATTCTGGATCAGTGGTGAATGTTATGCCACTGGAGATTTTCAAGAAGATTAATGGACAGCTAGAGTCCACATTTTGTGAAGTAACGCAATTAGACAACACAGGTGTCAAAGTAGTGGGAGAAATGAAAAATTTCCTCATTCGCTTGTCTGCAAACAACAATATTTGTCAATTTATTGACATTACTGTGGCTGACATACCTAGTGGATATGGGCTTATTCTCAACAGAGATTGGTCTGCCAGGTTAAAAGGCTATTTTGCTTTAGATTGGTCTCATTTACTGTTGCCTCTCATGGGTACCCCAAATAAGATTAAGATTTTGAGAGAGCCTTACATGAAGCATACTGTCACTAAGCTAGGGGGAAGTAATGAATTTGCTGAGTCTGTCCTGGGAAATTATCTAACCGATCTTAATCTAAGAAATCATACCTCAAAAAGGGCCAGTTCTATGATTGACACTCAGCCTGACCTCCTTCAACTTCCTCAGGCTGAAAAGGATGACTATCGGATAGTAGACATGTGTTCAATTTCAAAAATAGCACAGCTAGACCATGGATAGATTTTCAGCCTACTCTGCAGCCTAGCCCTTTAACTCATTGGGCTAAAGATTTTTTAGGGCGGGCCCACATTTTCTTTTCATTTTGTACATAAATAAATTGATTTGTTTTCTTTAATGCTTGATGTTATTTTCTTTGTTTATTGATTTGGGGCTGTTTTCTTTTGATTTACTGCTTTGATGTTGTTTTCTTTTAAATTTAATGCTTGGTTGCTATTTCTTTGGTTTTGAATAAAGAGGCAAACATTGGTTGCAATGGAAACATCAGGGTTCTTGATTAACGAAAATATTGAGCAAAAGACTGTGTTTTGAAACATTGAATGTCTTCTAGTAGCAGTGTTCCTAATTGGCCATGAATTCATTGAAGTTCTACTTAACCCTTGTAAATAACTCAAAAGTAACAGGTCTGGAATACTATTTCAAGGCTCCATCCATTTCACATCTAAGATGTCCAAAGGAGTGAACGCAGAGGACCCACAGAAAGGAAGCAAAGTAGACAGTACATCATATATAAATGATCCCATGCCATAATTTCAAAAAATCTAAAAGCTATCAAGAGTCAAAACTCCTTAAAAAAAGAAACAATACATATCAAAGCAAATCCTGAAAAGCATGAATCTCAAAATTGCCGAAGTTCCTCTCCGTCTGTGAGATGAAAAGATAAAAGCTAATTCTTCTCTCACACAAAAGGGAACTATGGGATAGAGGAGCCTGAATAAAATTCAGAAAGAAAGGCAAATGGAGGACTCACAAGAACTAAAGTTCAAAAGGCACAAAAGTGCAATTGGCATGGGAATGAGGAACAAATGGATAGTGTTGTTTACTATATGTTACAATCCTGTGGTGTCCAAGCTAAAACTTACCAAAGGACGGGTAAAATAAACCTCATTTATTAGGACTCAAAAGATTTATTCAGACTTGCAAATATTTCTGATGTCACCATTTCCCAATGAATGGACTACTTCTCAATGATCTAAATGCATGAGTTGGCCAACTTAGGAATACAAACATATAGAAGATTTTAGCTTCTATCCAGACAGTCTTGCACTGGAAAAAATTTAAGTCAGAAATATGGGGTTCACCAGGTAGTCACCAATTGTTGTAGCTGCAACAAATTCCCAAAATTCCAAAAATTTCAGGGCCCTCCTTTGCTTGGATTAGTTTGATTTGATCTAATGATTTTCCAGAAAGAATTTCTAAGTGCTGGGATTGATCTACCAATTGTTTTGATTCCTTCTCTACTTCTTGAAGCAATCTAATGTTTGATCATACTTTATCGCTACCTTTGGATGCATTTTCAGCTTGTTCGAATCAGAAATTTGTTTGGTCAAAGCTTCCGCTATTGCGGCAAAATAGCGAGTCTTGACTTCGATTTTTTCTTTCCGATTTGTTTATTTTCACATCGGAAGCTTTTTGGTTTTGCATCGGAACACTTATTACTTATTCTTCCATAGTTGCGGATGGCAAGCTACTTCCTCTCCCGATCATTGCTTTAATGTTTTGATTCCTGCTTGGCTGTCTTTGTCGACCCCATAAGTCTTAGCCGCAACGACTGCGGAAAGCTTTATTTTTTTGGTTGACTAATCGTTTTCAACTCCGACATTGAGGAAGGTCATATGCTTTACTCTTCTGCCATTGCGGCTACGGAAGTCATTAACCTTCCGATGTGTTAGTCATTTTCCTATCGATTTAGACCTTACGTCGCGGACTGTTTTATCCTTTATTTTTCCACCATAGTGGCTACGGAAAGCATTACCTTTCGGGTCAGTTAGTAGTTTTCTACTCCGATAAAGATTTTCCCATTGCGGAATGATTTGTCTTTGATATCTCTGCTATTGCGGCTCGCAAATCAGTTAGCCACCTAAGGTATAAATTGCTTTGACCACTGATGTGAGTCTTCCTTTAGTTGTGGGCCCATAGTGTTTGTTCTTCCACCGTTGCTGCTGGGAAATTCTTTTGGTTTCCAATGGGGTTTCCCTTCCAAATTCCAATTAGAATTTTTCCTGCCCTTCGGTCGCTTGCCAGTAACTTTTCTTCTTCCGTCGTTGCGGCTCCCAAATTGATTCATCTTCTGAAGTGGAAAACCTTCCTACTTCCGATGAAGACTTTTCTTGCCTGCATTTCATGTGTCTTTAGCTTTTTCTTTTTCGCCGTTGCGGCTAGGAAAAGCTTTCGTCTTTCGGTGTCGAAACTCTTCCGACTTCCGATATGCCTAAAAGTATTGCGCAATACCCATTCTTGTCAGAATCCACCGTTGCAGCTGGGGGAAGAGATTTTAACATCCGATTCCAGCGCCCTGAGCATCCAATGAGTCCCCATTCCCTATCATGGGTGTTTTCCTTCGAACCCATAGTTAGGCGAAGCAGTGGTGCACCCGGCCTTTTCCTGCTGCTCAGCCGTTGTAGTTGATATAATTTAACGTAGTGGATTTTCTTGAAAATACTATCCCAATGAATGATTGTTGTCATTTAATGGCAGGAGCATTCGAGGGAATTTTTAGACCATCGTGGCATGAAGGCATAGCTGCGAGCTTTGGAAAAAGGTCAAACCAGCAGAATCGCAAAAATTCCAAACGAAGGAAAAGACAAAATGAGTAGCCACAAAGACACAGAACCGAAATATCTATCAGTTACTGATCATATCATGAATGCGTACAGAAAGATAAAGAGAAAGGATTCAAAAATTTTGAGGAGACCGAAAGGTCACGTGTTTGGGGGAAGCCCAAGAGTTTTGCTTGTAATATAAATATTTGAAAGTAGAACTTAGAGAGGGACTTTTTCCCAGTTAGATTGATGAAGACATATTGTAAGAAGAACTATTTCCTTTTGCAATAGATAATTACAGTTTGCCTGTTGGAGAAAGCTTGGTGAAATATTCAAATGTTGTGCTATGGATTTGTTGAAGAGGAACTATTTCGTTTTCAACTTTGTATCCATTAACTGTGAGACCGTTCTAAATCTTTGAACCTATGTTCCTGTATGAATGTTCTCCGGTTTATTTTATGAAGATTTCCGCCATGAGTAATGAATGTCATTCATAAACAATTGGTTAACTAGTTGTTGAAATATCTTTAATTGTTCATGCATTGTGGGAAGAGATATCAACTAACTGTAGTTTCTCTCTATGTTGCATGCACACTTTACATTACTCATAATTAAATTTTAGTTTGCTCCTCGGGGATAGATAGATAGATAGATAGATAGGTAGGTAGATAGTTAGTTCATTTCATGGCTGCATATGTGATATAGATGCATGTGAGCCTTAAGACGAGAGGTAAGAACCTGCGCATCACTTTGTGACTGCTCCCTGCATCCTCATCACCCTGCATGGTTAATTAGGTATATGCATCTCATACATTAAGTCAAAACTTACAAAAAATCGGTGGACCGGGTCGCAACAAGTAAAACCTTTGTTTTGTTACTTGACCTATGGTAGCCAAACTGTAAACCGGACGGATTCCCTATACCAAACAATCAAAGGGATAGTTGGGAATTTTGATTGGGGAGAATCCCCTACTGTTGTCTCCTACGAATTCCCAGGCCTCAACAATATGATTATAGGATTGGTTGCTACATTATTAGATATAAGTGTTGGGCAGGCCATTCTAACTTAGGATCAGATATAAGCACTGAAGAAGACCTACATGGAGGCTAGGCCTACAACCAACATGAAAAAGGGTTGTCTCGATAGAACTTCCTATGATGAGAAGAATCAAGAGATAGCACCTGTGATGATGATCCAGCAGAGATGTTCCAGAATAGAGATGATCCAAATCCAGTGATGGTGTTCTAGTCATGATGATCCAGATCCAGTGATGATGATCTAGATCCAGTGATGATCCAGATCCAGATGAATATGACTTGAAGATGAAGATGATGAGAACTCAATTATAATACAGATGATACAGAGAAGAAGACTTGTGCTGATAAACTGTGTCGAGAGAATACCTTCCTAGTTAAGAGGGAGTGTTGATGTAATTGTAACTTCAGAATGTATTCATCCATATATCTTATGTATTGTACCCCGATGTTTATTTAGGGATGTGTCTATAATGTAATTGAGTCATTTCATAGCCCAAATTTTATTCCAGGAAGTTTCTATAATGTAAAAAAGTCATGTCAAGTCATTGTGGGTAACCCTCCTATTTGTCAAGGGTTAAAGTCCCCGCAATTATGGGGCCCTAGGGTTATTAGACTATCCTAGAGAATTCGACCCTAGGTGAGTCATTGTAAGTCAGGGCAATAGTCCCCACCATTATGTTAAGGATAACCCTCCTTGTTGGTCGGAGGAGGCAAAGTCCCCACAAGTTGTGGGGCACTAGGGTTATTAGACACTCCTAGAGATGTCGGCTCTAGTAAGTAATTCTTAAGTGAGGCCGACATTTTGGAGTGGGTTTCAAGTGAACGGCAGAATATAAATAGAGAGTGAGCCTCTCTATTTATCACACACACACTCACTCATTGGGGCGCATGAGTGAGAGGAGAAGTTGTTGGGACAAGAGAGAGACTACTGCTGTCAGGAGATCATCTTTATGTTTTCAGGTTTTACTTTTGGTGCTGATTCTATCTCTAAGGAAGTTGTGGGGTTTTCTCCTTTATGGCTTCCCCAAGGAAAATTATTTGTTTCTCTTGTCTATTGTGTTTTATTGCTTTGCATTTTTTTCTCTCAATTAAAGATCCTAAGATCATAATACTAGAATGAATGATAAAAATCTAATAGTTTAGCTAGCTCGACGTGGAAATAATCATAGCTAGATATCACTAGGTTAATTATGGCTAATTAATTCAGTTCACAATCAATTAAATGATGAGGTAGGTGGATGAAAGGTGCCACATTCCCTTAAATCATGCAAACTGGTTGTAGGATGACTCATAGTGAACTAACTGGTGGTTATCATAGCATAGGTGATCATGACGACTACCTGCCACATACAACTAAAGGTGGTTATTGGTGGCACTCAAAGTGGGTTCCTATAATGTAGGGATTGGTCCCTAGGGCTCCTAAACTTATGCAATTAGGTGCAGTAAGTGGAATATGTCCCTTAGGTGTCTCCCCCATGCACTAGTGGGTGATGATGACCTACTAATCTAGGAAAAATTAACAAATAGACTATGTGGGTAAAGGGAGGATTAATTAATCATAGCATAAGTGTGAAGTGGGTTTATAATATCCCAACAATATTTTATTCTTCTTTTTGAACAACTTCTGAGAAATTGTACCTGCAAACAAAAATATGGAGACCCATATGGAAGATTAATTTATTCTAATGAGATGTAATTTTTTCAATCAGTTTATTCAAGAGTGCATTGCACCTGGTTAAACCCTAATGGAGAAACCAAAGGACTCAAGAAAATTGCCCCAGGATTTCTATTGTAACTCCACTACTTTTGGTGCATTCCTACAAGCAGCTATGCTCAGGCTATGTTTTGATACCATGTCAAAAATCACATAGCTAAGGATCTAAGAATTAATGTAATCCTCACTTTGAGTAACAACTTAGATTAGTAGAAATTAGAGAAGAAGCGTGAGAAAGAGACATAAGTGAGAGAAATCAATTGAAATAATTTCCATCTATCTATTATTCAATAAGATGAGTATTGTGTAATACATTCTCAATATAGAAAATTGATATCCTTGGACGAAATTCAAATTTCTCACATGTGGAAGGCTTAGATGTTACTAATTCTCCATATATGACGTGTCAATACCAACTCATAACTATAGGTCATGAATTGGATAAATGATGCTAGGTAGGCCATGAGTGACTAAAAATCAACTAATAAGTGACTTTTAGGAGAAAAAATATGGAAGTGGATCAGGGAAAGAGTGGCAATCTTTCCCAAATCATCCTATCACACCTAGCTCATCCTATTTTGGGAGAAAAGGACTATAAAGTTTCCTTAATTTGGAAAATTTGGATAAATAAGGAATAAATAAGGAAGTGCACTATATCCAATAAATACAAAGAAAAAATAGGAATGAGGGAACTACAATAGTATATAATGATCAAAAGTGGAGAAACTATGGTCCAATACACTAGACTATGCACTAGGAATCTGAAACACATAGAACAATTTGAATAAACACTAGGAAGTCAAATAATAAAGTAGTAACATAATGTATAGATGGGTTTATGTTCCAATAACCCCAAGGATCAAATTAATTGAATGCTTGACCTATAAATGTAATGGTACCCTCATAGGTGTGGTGAATATGTTTTTGTATGCTTCCACTATCTTATCCACTTGCTTCTACGGTGTGGATAGACCATGTGTAGAGGTGGTGGTCATTGTTTTGATCTTTCATTCACCTTTAAAATGAACCATAAAGAGGAAACATTTACATATTTTGGAAATTACCTTCCTATATTGCTCAGTTTTGATGAGAGGAACTGCAGTAGTGGGAAATGTCTCTAGTATATTGTAGATTTTATTTCCCAAATTAATACTGGAACTATGAGGTCTATACTTATACACGAAATTAAATTTTAACATATATCATTATCCTAAAAGAACATCACAAAATTCAAGTGGGGAAATTCCACAAATTACCTTTTCTTTGAATGGATTGATGTCGTAGGATAGGTGGCGTTGTTGACTAACAAATATGTCTCATCTTTGGATCATCCAACTAATGGTGTTTGGTTGGGCATGTGGAACCATCGACATCTTCAATATTTTGATGACCAAGGCTGAGATGAGGTTATTTTGGATACCACTATCAACAATGAAATGTAGTGGATTCCCTTGCACTCATAGTTGTGAATGGAATAGGTGCCCCCATTCCCCTAGGTCCTTGAACTCTTCTATTTATATATTTGTGGCTGCAATGGTGGCACTAGATTCCACACCAATGATATTCTTTTCCTTTTCTTTCTTTGAATCAGATTCTAAGCTAGAATCTGACTCTAAGGATTTCATGCCATCCAACAATGATTTTTTTGAGCAACATTTGTCAGTGTTGTTCTAGGGGATTTTGTTTAACTCACACCACTTTCTAGTGCCCTTCGATTTCCTATTACCCTTATTTTCCTATGGCTTGATCTAGTTGTCAGGAATTTGGTTTTCCTTTATCTTCCCTCATATTTATGAGTTAGGTCCACCTTTACGAGGATTATGCTGCTGATGATTTTCAGAACTCTCGCTTATTCTTTTGCTTAAACATTTTCTCAGTAATTTTAGTGTACCGATAAGAAGGTCCTAGTAAAAATATGTCCAAGAAATCCACCTCTATCTAAATGTCCCTATGCATGCCACAACAATACTTTAGGAACAAGTGTTGTTTGTAGTCCCTAGTACCCATTTTTGAGCTCATGGTATGGAATATGTTGGTAAACTCCAACATTGTCTAGTCACTTTCCTGCCTCAAGTTTGTCCACTTGGTGTACTATTCATCGTAGTTTTTCGATAGGGTATAATTGCTCCTTAACGACATCAAAAAAATATGCCCAAGTGGGTTATGTCTTATATATTTTAAAATTGTCTCTCATAGTACCTATCCTACCAGTATTTGATATGGGGGAGGTATTTAAGGAGCACAAAGGTGATATTTTCACTATCAAAAAAATTTTGAACAAAGAAGTAACCCTCTAACAGACTTAACCATTTATCCAAAGCATCTACATCTAGATTTCCTTCAAATAAGGAAATTTCAAATTTAACTTGTACCTTGAAGGGAGTCACACTTCTAATATAGTTACTCATTAAAGGTGCATCATTGTTGGCATTCATCAAAGGATCTAGGTGAAACTATCCATCATCTCATTCCTCTCCCGCCCAAGGGATTCCTTGAGAAACAACTTGATAGGATCTCTTGCTTCATCATCCATATTGTATTCTCCCTCTGTGTGAGCCTTCTTGGACCAATGATATTGGTTTTCCCCCATATCAACTAGTTCAAGACCCAACTCTCAATATTCATATCTTGTTGGGGACATGCTCTGAGAAACCATAAGAGAAAATTGCTCTAATACAATTAATATAGATTTATGTGAGAAGGAAATGAAAGAGAATATATATATTCACATACACAAATATATTTCAAGAAACATAGTGATATGATACAATAAACTCATTTTTTTTTAAATGAATGAAACATAAAATAAAACTTTAAAATAAAAGCAACTAGAATGGTGGTAGCTATATCTCTAAGAAGAGGATTGGTGGCTATGCTCATTTGTCACAAGATGAATATGAAAAGATTCCAAAAGGATATATTTATCATAATCATGAGGGATAGCACCCTAAATAATGAAAAACCTAATTATAGAAGATGAATCATCCTAAAGTTTGCAGCCCCAAGGTGGTTTGTTGAACAAACAATTTCTCAGGGTCATAAATTTTGCATATGATCTTCGTTTGGGGTGCTTGGTAGACCATTGGGAATATTTATCCAATGAGTACAGTAGTGGATTATGCTTATAAAATATCATAGGGAAATTGTATGTGCCACTGTGATCCTAAAAAACATCATTTAGGGCCTCAAAATGACGCTCTAAGTTCAGGACCCAAAAAGTCATAGAAAAACTAGTAGAAAATTGTTGAAATGGAGAACTATTTCGATATAGATGAATAGGTTGGTGGACACTGATATCCATATGGATCATCATTATCCATATTCTCAAGACTTCAATATCCTTTACCCCCTCCCCCTATTATATATATTCCCCCTCATTTAAAGTTTCCTTGAACATTTAGCCTCCTAAGTCTACTTTTATTATTTTTCCATTTACAATTTACAACTTACATATGAAATCACCCTACCTTAGTTATGTAAGCAGGAATATTTCACCTTCTACAGACAGAATTTGTTCCTCTGGTATGAATGGTTTAGATCCAGAAAAAATGAGTGAATGAAAAGGGATGAAGACCCTCCCTGGATGTCGTATACACCTAGAATGCTACTTCGATAGTAAACCTGTGTACCTACAATCAAATCAAACATGCAAACACATCAAATCTACTAGAACATAATCTATTTATCCATGTCAATGACTAAGGAATCCAACAACATTTACATGCAAAATCAAAACAACAGTAATGTGGGACGAAAATCATCTTTGCATTAAGATGAATGGAGAAGTTTACAACCAGTTAAGCCTTAGTGTTGACATGCATCTCCATGAAACCAACACTTTCATCCGCATAAGCTCCAACTTTGCTCTCTATGATCTCAAATGGCTTGGGCCAAGTGGTCAATCCAACAGCATAACAATACCTCTAAAGTTCTCCCCCTCAAACATGGACATGAGATTGTATTTATAAGGCTCAATGGATAGGAATGGTTGAGAGATTTGTGGGTGAGGTGGCCTCTAAGATACTATGATGGGGGATCTTGGGCTCAACCGACCCACTATGATAAGGATAAGAGAGGACACGAGGCTCATGATCTAGAAGCCTCGAGAAACTTCTATTTTTCCCATTTTACCCAGGGTACCGCTTTTCTCCTCTTATGACAGAGTGGTTTAGGTAAGAATTGCTTATGGGCCAAAGGACATAGGCAGTGGCACCACTTATGGAAAACAAGATGAAGGCGGTACAAGCAAGGTACCGCTCATGGGTAACGAGGAAAGTGCGGTGTAGAGAATTTTCATGAAAGATTGACAAACAGCATGGGTCTCCACTCCAAGTGCTGGGATTAAGGGAAAATATGTAAGTCAAAAGGTCTTATCACATGGTGGTGATAGGATTTGAGTATAATAGGATGTCCCCCAAAGCATGAGTCTTAGAGGGATAGAATAAACAAGAGCTTTGAGAGAATAAGTTGTCACTTCGAGGTGAAAATGTCAGCTCGAACGGAGCATGTAGTCAAGTAGGCATTTGTAGTACATCAATATTTTTGATTCATAAACACAAGTAACCAACTCATGGCTACATACCAATACAAGGCAGATCCATGGGAGGAATAAACAAGCATGGCTACTAGAATATAGCATAGATCCATCTAATAGAGGATTCAAACTTGGACATAGCTACTAGACATACAACGTAGATCTATGTCATATAGATGCAAATTTGAGCATAGCCACGACCATACAAATGTGGATCCATGCTAGATATACAAAAACTCCATTGCAACTTGGAGAAAAGCAATGAGAACTTTAAACAAATACCTAGGGTATTCATCTTGTCTTCTGCAAAGTATGATTCTATCCATGTGATTACAATGATCTGAAGTCGAACATGGTAGAAACCACTTGATTACTAGTTAATGATGCGAACCGTTAACAAGTGCGAGGGAGATCACCATTGATGTCAATGATTCCCAAGGTACCCTAGTACAATCTATTGAGTGTGAATAGATTTCCTTATGTCAAAAACCTTATCGATTCTATCGATAAAAGGTGAATGATGTGAACCTATGTCGAGAGAGAGAGAATCTATCATTAAGGCATACAGATCTCAAGGTACCAAGTTTTTTTTTCTAAGACTAGTTCCCAGATGATGAGATGATGTCGATGGGAATAGTCTTGTCGAAGGAGGGCCATGATGAGTCCCACATCAATGACACAAAACTCAGAACATAGTTTTGGAATTATGTGAATGTAGTAACCATAGGACTAACTCAAAAAGTACTGACACAGAGACTGTTCTGACTGCAGAGGAAAAACTTCTTCAACTTCACTTTGAACATGGGGCGGCATGACAAAATACTTGGAAGCATGACCAAATAGGACAAATACACAATGATACAGTGGACAATGCACTCTTTTGAAAGACTCAAAGGAGTGGCATGAATCGTGAAAGTGGATCATCACGGAGATCAGCTAAATACCCAATTGAATGATATGATATGCAAACAAGTGGCATGTTCAAAGGTAACGACAAACTACTACCATTTATTTGCAAAATGATCCCCTTCCCATTTTCCCCATCATTATCGATGAGTGCCTCTTTTCGGTTTTACGAGTTCAAAGAGGGTAACAAACACTCGGTATAGCTTTTCTAAAGACAAGTCCAAACTCATATGTTTTACGAACCTAAGAGAGGAGGGGTTTGTTCCCAAAAATGGGTTTCTCAATGTTTAATTTTAACAAGTCCAATGAAAGAAAACTTGGCATTGTTCATGTTTAGAGAGTCTAAACACTTACATAAGAAGACTCCAAAAGGGTCCTTTTTGGTATGATTTAGTCCCTAAGGCCTGAAAAAGTGTAAAATCATACCTTAGAGAACTCTTCCAGTCATGATTGGCTAGAGTGTCCCTTTTTTGTAAATAGTCTATCCAAACTAAAAGAGAGATAACCTACCATCGGAAAGATGGCTCTTCGAATGCTTTAATGAGTGCAAAGAAGACAATATCACTCGACTATATTTTCATATTTTAGGAGTCCGAAAAAAGTTTAAAGATGACTCTATTAGACTTTTTCATGTTTTAATCCAAAGCACGAAAAGGTAATAAACTAAGCTTAAACAAAATTTCATGTTTTAACTAGAGCACAAAAAATGAAAAGTAATTTCAACACCATCTTACTATTTTTAACAAGCTCGGAGATCAGTTGAAAGAATGCTCATGGATTGGTTTCATTTTTACGCAATATTGAAACCAATGGGTAAACTATGCTTGAAAAATCCCATTAACATGGTATACAGAGGTTGGAATATTTCCCCTAGCATGATTTCTAGCGAAGCTTACCCCTAGCATGGTTGCTAGGGGCTCGACATGCCCCCAAGCTTCGTTTCATTTGACTATTCTTCTTCCATACCCAACTTAAAAACCTGGTTACTAATGTGATAATGTTCACCAGGGGGGTAGGAAGAACGAGAATTAGGCAGGTGAAGAAAAGGTTCAAGTTCTAACACTAAAGTGAAGACTTGACTCAAGGGAAGGGGATCTGTTTCATTTTTATCCAAGCTTGAAATAGAAGGTAACTATGCTTGGAACATGGTTTCATTTTTATGCAAGCTTGAAACCAAAAGGTAAACTACACTTAAAGAAACCTTCTTCATTTTTGAACGAGCTTGAAATAGAAAATGAACTATGCTCAAGAATTATTTCATTTTTATGCAAGCTTGAAACCAAAAGGTAAACTATGCTTGAGGAGATCTATTTCATTTTTTAAAGAGCTTGACATAGAAAATGAACTATGGGCAGGAATGATTTCATTTTTATGCAAGCTTGAAACCAAAAGGTAAACTATGCTTGAGGAGATCCATTTCATTTTTTAACAAGCTTGACATAGAATGGGAACTTTGCTCAAGAATGATTTTATTTTTATGCAAGGTTGAAACCAAAAGGTAAATTATGCTTAAGGAATGGTTTTATTTTTTAACAAGCTTGAAACCAAAAGTAAGCTATGCTCTCAACATGGTTTCGTTTTTATGCAATATTGAAACCAAAAGGGTAAACTATGCATAAGGAGTGGTTTCATTTTTTAACGAGCTTGAAACAAAAAGTAAACTATGTTCTAGACATGGTTTAATTTTTATGCAAGCTTGAAACCAAAAGGGTAAACTATGATTAAGGAGTGGTTTTATTTTTTAACGAGCTTGAAACCAAAAGTAAACTATGCTCTAAAGCCTGCTTTTACCCAACATGACATCCAGAGGTTGGTAAGTTTCCCCCATTTCATAAAGATAGCAGCTTAGCTCCATTATGATGTCCATATACTAGAGCCATGCCCCCCATTTTACCTATGATGGGAAGAAGTTAACTAGAAGAAGGGAAAGGAACCACAAGAACATGCGGCACATTCAGGGCAGTTTGATTAATAGGAGTAATGCGATGGTCAGGTGTGACAAAAGAAAGCGGATAAATGGTCATAATCTTCCCATCATGGGGAAAATGCATAACTCTAAAGAGTGTGGACACATTAGCTTTCATCGCATAAAAATAATCACATCTAAGGG
Organism: Pseudotsuga menziesii; assembly: GCA_001517045.1. Lineage (NCBI taxonomy): Eukaryota > Viridiplantae > Streptophyta > Pinopsida > Pinales > Pinaceae > Pseudotsuga > Pseudotsuga menziesii. The sequence goes on along the minus strand of LPNX010978331.1, from coordinate 14,953 downwards.
GCATATTGAAATCTAAAGGACCTTGGACCACCATAACATCAATACAGATAGTTTTCCCTCCTAATGTAATAGGAAAATAAGGAAGGGTCCCTAAAGGTGAGGTAGGCCTGTGATTAAAATAAAGTATCTGATCAGTGGCTGGAACAAGCAGAGGAGAACCTAAATCTTGCCAAGTATTTGAGGATAGAATACTAATAGAAGCCCCTTCATCAACAATAGTGCGAAGTATCTTCCTAGCAGTAACATTCACAACTATATGGAAAGGAACACTTGAATGAAGACAAGACTCTGTTAGGTTACTCCAGTCAAAGGAAATAATCTCACTTCTCAGAGAGGGTTCTGTCGAAATAGACAAAATTTCCTCTTGTCAAGAACAATCAGAATAAAGCATATAAACTTCAGTAGGATTCAGTTCATTCTCTACTGGAAGAGAAGAACAAGATGAATATTTGGTCAAAAAGAATACTTCAGTCTTAACACTCTCTGATGAAAGAGATGGATCGGGTGGAAATGACACTGACTCAACCACTTTAACTTCACTCTCCAAAGGAAGAGTGGGATCAACCACAGATAAATCTGAATCGACCACTTGGTCAACCAGTGGGGGATCGAGGGATAACTTACTATCACTTGTTGGAATCACCTGTTGATGATCAATAATATTTTTCAACCAATGCGAAGCTTCATCCATGCTTGGACAAATAAAAGTACGTTGCATAGCCTTGCATATCAAACAAGGACACAAGACTTTACCCTTACGACATTTTACCAATGGGTCACTGGTTGAGGGAGTATCGTCGACATGATGATCAGAGTTTGATGACATAGATGGTTTGGAACTTTTAGAACACTCTTCTTGTACACAGGAGAGACCAGGACACTCCTTAAGAAGGTGGTCCCCCTTACAAAGCTTACAAGGGAACTTCATTTTTCTAGGTGTTCTCTTAGAACGGGCACCATCAAGAGCAGATGGTTGCTTCTTTTTCTCTTTCTTATCCTTGTTCTTCTTACCCTTCCCTTTCTTCTTTTTATTATCCACATGACTACTAACCATAGAGCTTTGGTCAAGCGAAGAAGAAGAAAGGGGTGGAACAACAACCGACGAAGAAGGAGAGGGATTAGGTTGAGGTCGATCCTCTCCCAGAGGAGAGGTGACATTTGAGACATTAGGTGTAATGGGAATTACCGGATTAAAAATACATACCGATAATCCTATAGTTAATCTAGGAATATTTAGAGTGGAAATAAAGGGAGGAACAATACCTTCACTTGGAGGGAATACAAAAGGTACACCTTGGAAAGGGACCTCTTGAGTGGTAGTACTATATTGGGATGCCATCTCTAAACTCTCTAGTAACCCACTAACTACCATGAACAAGAAAGTACTACTAAAACTAAAAGAAACAAGAAAACATGTGAAAGGAGTGGATAAGAGTCAGGAACCTCACAGGATAGGCCAAAATGATAACTCAAATGGTTTGAGGATTCCTAAAAGGGTCTCTCGATATATGCTAGGTATGTCGGAGCTTGAATCGGTAGTAGTGCTGTCTAATGCATAACCATTCACGAGGGGCCTTCCTATATACAATTGAGTAAATGAAGTACCTTTCTATATACCTCAAGGGTACATGAAAGGCCATTCGATATACCGACCATTCGTGGAAGAACCACGCGAGTCCCGGGATGTAATGTGGACAAGTAATGACAGCTCCTATGCTTAACGAAACCCGAAAATTTCTCTAACTTATCACTTAAATTGCTAAAAGTTTTAATCTAGTATTACTGTTAATTTTATCTCGTGCGTTTAGGTGGAACCATGGAGTGAAAACTTGAAATTAAAGAAGATGCACACTGATCTATATGATCATGCAAGTTTTCCTCTTCAATGAAATTCTACCTAAGAGAGGGAGAGAGATTTACTTTTCTTCCCAAAAATGCACACCCAAATGCAAATGCAATTCTATCTTTTCAAATGAAAAGGGAAATATCAATGCACCCCAACAATCTTCAAAGAAAATAAAAAATAGATCTAGAGAACATTGAACATAAATAAACCAAAAATGTTTCCTATCTTTTCATGCTTGAAAAAGATGCATAAAAACTTAATGGAAAGATGATTTCACTAACGTTTCCAAACAAATCTAACTCTAATGCACGCAAAGCTGAAAACAACTGTTTCTTCTTAATGAAAGTAAGATCCAAAATTTCAAACAATCATGTACAAAACAAGAAGAAAATCATTCAACAAACTTGCGAATAAAGCAAAAGAGAGTGAAAACTAAAACTTCTCTTTGAAACAAACAAGAAAATGAAGAACCAATCTTTCCTACGAAGCACTGAAAAAATCAGCATGCAAAAAGGAAACAAGAATCACCCCAAGCAAAGAAAGACTCAAAACAACATAGATCATTCATGCATTCCAAGTATGAAACAAACCAAAGTTTACACATGAAAATGAAATGTATATTTCCAATTCCAATGAATAATATCTACATAAAAGAGCAATAGGTTTCAAGCAAAGAAAATAGTGTAGAATCTAATGCAAGAAACACAAACTCTCTTTAAATGCAGAGGGAAAATAACAATCAAAACGACTGCAGAATATACACTTCATTTTCATCAAAAAGTAAGCCAAAAACACACCAAAATGAAAATACAAAGTCTGGAACAGGGCCTACCTGGAACCGTGCAAATGAAGCTACTGACAGGCAGTTTTGAGGCAGAACCACTCCTTTCTCACTAGATTCAGGTAGTGGCACCACTTATGGCTAACTTGACTCAGGCGGTGGCACTGCTTTTTGCCAACAGAACATGTGCAGTTCCTCGAATAGATCCAAAACAAAAAGGAGAATGAAATATCAAGTTAGAAATTGATCAAATCAAGGAAAAAATTGATGGATTGACAGTAACAAAGAGCATAAAAAGTTGAAATAATCCAGATTTGAAAGTTTCAAACCAAAATTCACTAAGTCAAATGGTAGATCTAACTGGAGAGAGTTGGAGATGGAGCCTGGATTTGGAAAAGAGTTGAAGAACCGAGGAAGATCAGATCAACTGATATATATATCTATTCCCCAGTGGAGTCACCAGATTTGTAAGCAGGAATATTTCACCTTCTGCAGACAGAAGCTGTTCCTCTGGTTTGAATGGTTCAGATCCAGAACAAATGAGTGAACGACAAAGGATGAAGACCCTCCCTGGATGTCGTAGACACCTGGAATGCTGCTTCAATAGTGAACTTGTGTACGTGCAATCAAATAAAACATGAAAAAACATCAAAGATACCAGAACATAATCTATTTATCGATGTCATTGACTAAGGAATCCAACAACATTTACATGCGAAATCAAAACAACAGTAATGTGGGATGGAAATCAGCGTTGCATTAAGATGAATGGAGAAGTTTACAACCAATTAAGCCTCAGTGTCGACATGCATCTCCATGAAACCAACAATTTCATCCCCATAAGCTCCAACTTTGCTCTCTATGCTCTCAAATGGCTTGGGCCAAGTGGTCAATCCAACAGCATAACAATACCTCTAAAGTTCTCCCCCTCAACCATGGACATGAGCTTGTATTTATAAGGCTCAATGGATAGGAATGGTTGAGAGATTTGGGGGTGAGGTGGCCTCTAAGATCCTATGATGGGGGATCTTGGGCTCAACTAACCCACTATGATAGGAATAAGGGAGGACATGAGGCTCATGATCTAGAAGCCTAGAGAAACTTCTCTTTTCCCCATTTTACCCAGGGTACCTATTTTCTCCTCTTATGAAAGAGCGGTTTTGGTTAGAACCGCTTATGGGCCAAAGGCCATAGGTGGTGGCACTACTTATGGAAAACAAGACGAAGGCAGTGTGAGCAAGGTACCACTCATGGGTAACAGGGAAAGCGCGGTGCTGAGAATTTTCATGAAATATTGACAAACAACATGGGTCTCCACTCCAAGTGCTAGGATTAAGGGAAAATATGTAAGTCAAAAGGTCTTATCACATGGTGGTGATAGGATTTGAGTATAACAAGTTAGCACTTGGATATAGCACAAAATCACAATTCTATACAATGATACAATGTTCACTAGTAGGGTATTTTCCTTGATATCCTCACCATTAAATAGTACACATTTACATCACAATGATTACAACAATGGGGGTGTTCGATAACAAGGGATATCACAACTTGACTTGTACACTATGCAACGATTTGGTAATCTTGTTGACCATCATAATGATTGATTCATGTTACTTCATTGTCATTGTAAATCATGTAATAAAATCCATATATATCTCTTCCCACTTCCACTTAGGGATGGAAAATGCTTGTAGTAATCCTGATAGGTGTTGGTTCTTAGGTTTCACTTGTTGGAACTTATAACACACACACAAACACGCATACGTGCATGTGCATGCATGCACATGCAAACACACACACACACACATAAACACACACAGAGAAACACACACACACACACACACACACACACACAATATCCTTCTTCACTAATGGAAAAAAATACTATTTTTTGGCTACGGTCATGGTCTTTTGATAACTTGGGTTACCTAAGTAAGGTCTGGTGGATTTCATCTATTACTAGGTTCTTTAATTCTGTGTTGTTCAGGATGTACAACCTTTTTTGGAAAAGAATAATTTCATCTTCTTCCAACTAATACGCTTCATACTTCTTGTATAGATTTCCCTATCTAAGTCCTATAGTTACTTGCACATATTTTTCCTATTCAAGTCAAACCTTGTTGAATCATTCTTGTAGGTAAACCATGCATAAGTTCATGGCTATGACATGAAAATATTTCTTGAGCATGTCAACAAATTTTTTCTATTTACCTTTATCATTATTGATTTCAATATCAAATTCATTTAGAAATTCTAACCATCTAGCTTGCTCTCCATTTATATTTTCAACTTATTTTTTTTCCAAGAAGGTAGTGTCTCCACATATTTAAGGCATGTACAATGGTATCTAGCTCCAAATCATGCGTCGTATATTTCTTCTCTCAATCCTTTAATTTTATGGACTCATAGCATATCACATGTCCTTCCTATATAAGTACTCCCCCCATCCCTTCAATGCAAGCATCTATGCACACCAAAAAATACTTATATGGATTTGTGATATTTAAAATAGGAACATTTGTGAGTAGTTCCTTAAGGAACTAAAAACTAATTTCTTTTCATTTTCCAAACCATGCGATATTTTCACTCTTCCTTTATGGTGGTGTGACAGGATGTGCTACTTTGGAGAAACCTTTGATGAATTTTCTGTAATATCTTGTTAATCCCATAAAATATAAAACATTAGTCACATTCTTAGGAATATACCAATTCACTATAGCATCAATCTTCTTATGATCCACAAAATAACAATCTGTTGAAATAGCATGATCCAAATACTAAATCTTCTTTTGATCAAATTCACATTTTCTAATCTTGGTGTACAACTATGTCCTCTAAGCACTCGCACCACCATTAATATATTCTATAAGTTATCTTCCTCATTCTGGTAATAGATGAGGATGTCATCTACGAATACCAACACAAACTTATCTAGATATTAATTTAATGTATTGTTCATGAGGCACATGAAAGGAGATGGTAGGTTGGTTAGGTCAAGTGGCCCAATTGTGAATTCATAGTGGGCATACCAATTTTTGAAAGTTTTCTTGTGGATGTCCTCTTCTCTGATTCTAAATTGATGGTAATTTTACCTTAATTCAATATTGAAAATTATTATTGATACTTTTATGTGATCAAAGAGGTTATTTATTTTGGGAAATTGATACATTTTTTATTGTAACCTTACTAATTAGTTTGTAGTCAATACACAATTGCAATGTTGCATCCTTCTTATTAACAAATAACACTAGTGAACCAAAGGGGGCCACACTCAATCTAATGTAATGCTTATACATTAATTATTATACTTGGATTTTTAAATCTAAAAACTCTGAAGTGCTCATTTTGTAATGGACCTTTGACATTCGGGTTGCGCTTGGCACCACATTAATTGTAATGTCAATATCTCTTTTGGGAAATAGTCTTGGAACTTATTTTTTTAAGTACATATGTAATCCCTTGTAGGATTGGGAAATCCTCTAATACTAGTCCTCTATCTTATACTGAACCTAATACATGCACTACATATATAAGGAAGTTCTTCTTGAATTGAATTCCCATATATAGAAATGCAACCTTTTTTATTGTAATCTTCTTCAGCGTGCCTTTTATTAGCCGATGCCTTCCTTCGTCATCAAGAAATTCAATAAAATTATTATAACAATCAAGCTTGGCATGATGCTTTTCCATCCAATCCATTCCAATGAGAACAATGTATGATCCTAGATGTAGGATATCCAGGTCTATTGCACTAGAAAAACTACCTATCATTATCAAACATATTTCCACTACTTCACTTAATTTCCTCTTTGTCCCTATGGCTAAATTAACTATCCATGACTTACCATGCTTACTTTTATTAAGCGCACAAACTTCAACAATCTTAGCATGGATATAACTATGATTGAATCCTGGTTCAATCAAGATATAAATAGACTACACGATCATATTACCTCCAACTTCCACCACTACGTCTTGATGGTTTTCTTGATTATCATCCAAAGATGCATAGATCCTAAGATTTGATCTGGTCACATCGTCTAGAGTAAAAATTTCCTCAATGTTGTTTATTCTTTCTTTGAGGGTGTTTCGTTTTGTGGGGGAAATCATATAACTTATGATTCTCTCCACATTCCCAGCATTGCATTATTTCTTTGGGTATTCTTCTGGATGAAATAGTGCATGAGAATCTACCTTGAGCTTGTTACTATTGTATAACATTTCTTGGTTGATTTCTATAGGGTACAAGTATGAATTCCTTCTTCCTTGGATCAAGATTTCCCTTGGGATTTCCTCTTCCTACTTGATGTTCCTTAAATATACCTATTCTCTACTCATAGAAATGGATATCCTTCCAGATTACATCATCCAAGGTCTTGGTCTCAACAAATTCAATTCTGATTGTATGATTCTAGGGTAGTCAACTTAGGAATATGTGAATCTTTTCCTTCTCATTTTTAAAATAGTCTATTTACCATAGTAACTCTAGGAATTTGTTCACATACTCCTCCACTGTCATATGTCCTAGATTTAGCTCAATAAATTCCTTTATCTTATTATCGTAGTACATTTTATATAGGTATTTTTGTTTGAGATAATTTTCAAACTTCTTCAAGTCAATGTTTTTTTCTTTCTTTGAGGCCCTACACTTTCTAGAGGTGCTTCCACCGGATTAAGTATATCCCAGCTAGAATGAAGATGGAAATCTTATCCTTATCATTTCTGGAAAGAACAAGAATCTTGAATTACTTCCTCATTCCAAGGATCCATGTTTTATCCTATTTTACTACCTTACCCTGTATACTTAATGTAGGTGGTATTATTGTCTTGAATTTCCTAGAGGAATTCTCTTTATGATGCCTCCTTTTCTTATATCTTCGTGGTGAGATCCCTAAGATACCAAATGAATATTTTGATATATTCAACTTGTTTCTTGGGGTGTCTGAAGGGGAAATATTTCTCTTATCCTATAGAAACCTTTTTATTAGCATTGTGATATTCCTCCTATAATAATTTGCACAGGAATATCTTGAATCAAATGTAATCTCGCAAGAATTACAACATATATAGGCAGAATAATGGAGAGAAAGTAATCATGTAGAAACATAAAATAAAAAACTCAATTGGTATAAAATCCATTTGGTTATTATTCACCAATAATGTTACATTTATAATACATATCCAAGAGAGAAATTTGTGTGCCTAAATAGTTAGTTGAACTCCACACATGTGGCATGCTTAGATAACATATAAAACATCACTATATACAAGTTCTAGTCATAACTCCTAAAGTAGATCAGTTAATTGAGTGTAAATGAGAGTAGGTGGATGAAGAAGGAACATTATATAGTTAATTGATGATAACTAATGATGTATGGCACATAATAGGTGTTCAGTTGAGTGTTAATGGTCATCTGAGCTCATACTAATTTAGGTGATGAAATCGAGGCTAGTTAATTGAATGTAGGATCCTAAATTATAGGAAATAACCCAAGTGGGCCTATTAGCACTCAAAATTGAAACCAATTTTGTGGAAAGGCGGACCTCGAGGTAACATCATAACCGCTTTAGGAAAGGGAGTTGGCTTCCCCATTTCTAGAGAGGGATCTCTCACAAATATATAACAAGGCCATATATATTTTCATGGAATGGAATTTAAAATATTGGTGGTTGAAACAAGGTAAATATGTATTGTGCTTGTGGAAATTGAACCCAAGAGATAGCACAATTACACTCACAAAATTGCTAATCAAACATGCAAAATTAACACCAAAGGAGACTGAAATTGGAGCATAACACTAATCTGTATTGAGTAAGTGTAAAATAGACAAAATTATGAAGTAATAAGATGCTGTAATATATAATTAAATTAGATATTCTAATTCATGAATATTCCATTCGAAATAATAAAAAAGCAGGGTTACCAAAACTAGTCAAATCCCCCATAGGTGCATAAAGCAGTTTCCAAATCTAGGTAGATGATCATGAATTGGATAAGTCAAGTGGGAAAGATAAAGAGGGATGGAAAGAAAACTCATACATAATTTTATTTGGATAAAATGAGGGAGGATGATGTGGGAAAAAAGTAAGGCAGTTACCACTAGTCTAGCTTTCCCTTTGCCTTAAATCAGAAATAAAACAATGCAACTTTATAGAAAAAGTAGATATGCACTTTGGAGAATCTAGAATAAATTAGACATGATAAAATTGGTTTCTAGGATGTTTCCCAAGTGCTCCATGGCTCATTTTTAGCATTTGTTGACTTCTAGGACATGTAGAAGGAAACTAGCATAGAGTGGAATCTAGGAAACTATGTAATTAGAAAAAAATGATTAAATTAATGTCTAAGGTAGGTAACTATGGGTTGATTATTCTAACACACCCCATAAGCCTGAATTTATGAGTAGATATCAGAAAACTATAGGGCCTAGCAACAAGGCTTAGTCACCCTTTAAATATTGCTTGTCCATACAACCAATGAAAGAGGCAAAAACCAAGTGGGAAAATCCTCCCTTAAACATGGATAGGAAAACAAAATTTGGAAATATTGTCATGAATAATGATTCACAGCATTATTAGCAATCCCTAGCAGTGATTTGAGATTGTTGAAATTCTTCTCACAAAAAACTTTGCTGAAGATGTCTGCTACTTGTTCTAAAGATGCACATAAGAGTAGATGAATGGTACCATCATGCACAAGCTGTCTGATGTAGTGCATATGGATTTCAATGTGCTTGGTTGGCTATCTTTGAACTGGATCATTTCATATTCGAATGGTGATTTGATTAACATAGTAGATAATAGTTGAAAACTCTAATTTGAACCCACATTCTCCAAGTACTCCCTGCAACCACAAACATTGAGTTGATGCATTTACAATTCCTCTATACTCTGCTTCTGTAGATGAGAGTGCTATGGCACTCCAATTCTTGCTTTACCAACTGATTGGTCCTTCTGCAAGCATGAACACATATCCTGATGTAGAATTTCGATCTTTGTTGTTACTTTCCCAATCACTGTCAGTAAACCTAATCAAATCAAGATCATATTTTTATTTGTAAAAGATCCCATGAGTTCTTGTTCCTTGAACAAAGTTTAGAATCTTTTTGGGTGCCCTCCAGTGGATCTCATGAGGCTGATCCACACTAAGTGCATAAGATAAGTCAGGTCAAGTGTGTGTAAGATAAATAAAACACCCAATCAACTGCCTATACAATGTATTATTTACCATAGGAGAAGAACCTGGTTCTTCAAGCTTAACTCTTGAAAGGAAGGGAGTCTTGCTTGGCTTGCAATATTTCATGTTGAACTTGTTCAGCAAATCTAAGGCATACTTGGACTGATGTACTTTGATTGCATGTTGGGATTGAGCAATTTCGAGACCCAATAATTTGCTTAACAATCCCAAATATGTCATAGAAAATGCATGGTTCATTGCATCCTTCAAGGAGGCAATCTCTTTCTTTGAACTTCCTATAATCAGGAGGTCATCCACATACAAGACAATAATCATCAAAGAACCATGAATCAGTTTCAAATAGACATTAAGACTATATTGTTATACAAAAATCCTATCATCTACATGTGATAAGATCCCTAACACTTCTATTTTCCCTCAATCCCAAACTTGGAGTGGAAACAGTGCTTTCGATGTCAATTTTACGTAAAAAACCCTAGCACCACTTTTTCCCTTTAGCTTATGAGTGGCACCTTATGCAACACCTCTTGTGTCCTGTTACAAATAAGCGGTGCCACTGCATATGTGCTTTGTTCTTGAAGCGGTTCTTACCTACACCATTCTTTCATAAGGGTATATAATCGGTACCCTTGGTAAAAGGTGAAAAAAAGAAGCTTCATGAAGCTTCTAGATGAAGAGCTTCATGGACAGCCTTATTGCTTCTCACCTGGGTCAATTAAGCTTGAGATCCATAATTTGGGGATCTCATGGCCACCTCACCCACCAATCTCTCAACCATTTTATCCTTTTGATCCCTATAAAACTAAGCTCATACCCCATGGTTGAGGGGAGAGAACTTACTGGTAAAGTTATGCTGTTGAATTGACTATCTGGCCTAATCCATCAGAGAGCACAAGAGAGCAAGTTGGATCTATCGGGGATGAGATGTTTGTCTTGTGAAGGAGTTTGTCGACACTAAGGCACATGGTTGTACGCTATTTAATTTATTTTCTAATGCAAAGTTGATTTCCTTCCCACATATCTGTTGCACTGATCTCGCATATGTGTTATTGGATTCCTTAGTCCCTAGTATGAATGTGTAGGTAATTTTCTGGTAGCTTTGATGTCTTTGCATGTTTGATATGTTCTATGGGTACATAGAATATTTATCAAAGAATAATTCAAGGTGTCTATAACATTCAGGGAAGGTCCTCAACCTTTTTCATTCACTCATTTGTTCTAGATGTGAACCATTCAGACCAGAGGAACAAATTCTGTCCGCATAAGGTGCAATATTCCTGACAACAAATCTAGCGACTCTGCTGGGGAGAATGGTTACATCATCGTAGTCATTGATTATTTTATGAAATGGGCTGAGGCTATTCCTACATATGTAGAGGATGGTAATACTGCTGCTCTCTTCCTGTTCAATCATGTGATAGCAAGATTCAAAGTCCCGCAGCCTATAGTTACGGATCACAGATCACATTTTCGCAATAAAATGATGGAAAAATTAAGTGCCAAGCTAGGTTTTCATCATGAAAACTCAATGCCCTATTATCCACAAGCTAATGGTCAATTCAAGGCCATTAAATTTTTTTTAGAAACAATGCTGTGTCGGATGGTTGGAGACCATAAATCCAACTGGCACCATATCCTCTTCTCCACTCTTTGGGCTTATAGGACTTCGGTAAAAAAAACTACTAGTTTTAAACCCTTTCATCTTGTCTACAGAATAGAAGCTGTCTTTCCTATTCAATGTCAAATTCCATCCTTGAAACTTGCCGTCAAACTTCTCCCAGACGCTTCCACAGAGGAAGAAAGATTTCTTTACTTGAACAACCTTGACGAAACTAGAAGAGATTCTGCCTTAGCCAATGAGGCACACAAGAAATGCATCAAGGCACAGTATGAAAAATCTGTCCAACCTTGTGTCTTTAACAAAGGTGACCTAGTTTTAACCTATGATGAGAGACATGACAAACTAGGGAAAGAAAAGTTCGAATCCATGTGGTACGGTCCCTTCATTATTTCCAAAGTTCTAGAGAAAGGGTACTATGAGCTCGTGGACTATGATGGAATGCCCTTAGGACAACCTCGCAATGGGTTGTACCTAAAGAGGTACTATTCCTAGATATTTGTTGTATAGTACCTTGTATATATGTATATTTCTTGACTTTTTAGCGTGCTTAAGTATTTTCAATATGGTTTTGGGTCTAGTGTCCAAATCTGTTTATACCATGTTTTGGTTGTGCAGAGAAAATGGATTTCTATGGCTTCGCTGATGGTGCTTTTTGCCACACCTTGAACCTTGCCTCAACTTCTTGGGTTCTCTATTCCCTGGCTCATGATTTGGTCAGTTTAGGAGCGATTTGTATTGGTCCAGCTACCAACAATATCGCTGAGTATCAAGCAATCATAGGTCTTCTGACTGAAGCTGCCTCCCACAATGTTCATAACTTGGTATTTTTTATGGACTCACAACTTCTGGTTTTTCATTTAAATCATGTCTACACCATCAGGAATCCCATGCTTCTCTATCTCTTCCAGAAGGTACGTGTTATCACTCGAAGAAACTCCTCTAGGTTTCAGCTTGAGGATGCCTGGTAACTTAAATGTTTTTATGGTTTTATAAGTGGATCAAGTCAGGTGACCTACAAGACCTAAAACTCTCAAGGCATGCATGAAACTTAATCAGGGATAAGGATTCTAACTACTACAGTTCATAGGTTTGATAATATGGTGCAGAGATGGAGAACTTATCATGCTGGCAGATTCATACATAAAACAACTATATATATAAATGGATAATCATAACAAGGAAGGTAATTATAATTCAAATCATCAATATTCCAATAGGATGACAGATATCAGACATCAATTAACATGAATAAACTTGAATAACACATTCAAGCATAAGCACAGAATAGACAAGAAATGGAAGTTGAGCATATGATAGGAAAAGAGCTTATATTAGGTCATGAGCAATATGAGAAGCTTGACAATAGGAATGGTATACAAGTCCCCAAAGTCAAAAATTTTCAATAACATAAGTCTTAGGCTTTATAACCTTTACAAAAATATTTAGATCATGAAAAACTAGATCTGATTTACTGAAAATAGACAAAATAATTGTTTTTGCATAATTAGGTCAAAAACCCTAATTTAACTACTAGTCTATCTAACTGTAGAACTCGTTCACTGTTTGAACCTTTTGATGACTAAACTGAGTGCTGAGGGTAAAGATGTAACTGGTTCACTGCTAGATAAGTCATTGTTTTCTAAAACATGTAGGGTTTGTAACCCTTTCCCCTTTGATGTGTCTTCAAAAACTGGAACAGACCTCCTTTATGGTGCACTTCAACAATATTAAGCTTTTACACTTCATCCATGAGCTAGGTATATTTACCAGAACTGGTATTTTGTGCAAAAATTTCTTTATGCACCTCTTTCTACTTTTGGTGGTTAAGGAGTCAAAATTTCAGGTCTGTTAGCTGCCGAAAGAACTACTTTCGGTGGCTAATGAACCGCTTCAGCATCCGCCTAAGCCACCGAAAGCCCTGTTTTTGCAAAAAATTTAGGCAACCTCCCAAATTACATTTTTTAGTTTTGTTTCTTACCTTGCAACCTTTCTTCAGCTTCCTCAACATTTGGAGGATCAGGAGCAGCCTGGATTGATTCTAGATTTTGAAGGCTTACCATTTCTTTAGCTAGGGTTTCTAGTGAAAAATTAGTGCTAGGGTTTGGTATAGAATTATTCACCTGAACCCTTAGAAGCATGATCATACTATTCTTTCCCTAGTGTTGGTGAAGTAAAATCTTCATTTTTCTGTTGTAACCTGCCCTGTTAGGTCAACTTTTGCCCTAAAAATTTGGCCAAATTGCTGAAAATGGGGGCTCAGAGATGCATTTGGTTCTCCAAATATATGACACTTGTGTAGAAATTTAGGCCTGCAGTAGATTAATTTCACCCACAACAATTAACAATTGATCATTCAAAATTATCAACAATGGAGACTGAATATGGAGCTGTAACACAAAATTATATTAACTGAGTGTACAATAGCCAACCCTGTAATAACATAGGCTGCTGAATATATAGAATACATGAGCAAATCGAATGCATAAGGAAGCATCCAAATCTAGCATAAAGCAGGCTTACCCAAAATAGGCAAATCCCCCATAGGTGTAAAAGGCTGATCCCAAATCTATCAAGGACCCCACGAATTAGCAAGGGCGCATAGGCAAGATAAAGAGTGGTCAAATGGCAGCTCATACATGCTTTTTCATGGAGGAAAGAGTGGAGGAGGAAGAGGCAACAACGCTGATTCACCTCACCTAGTCTTGCTTTCCTATGTGCCTTAAAACACTGAAAAAGCAGGGAATAAAGCAGAAAAAGCAGATGGGTGCCTAGGAGGCCAGGAATAAAGTAGATTTGATTCCCAAGGATTTCCCAAGCGCTCCATGAGTCAATAATGGCAAGTTTGACCTATATGGATAGGCAATTAGCAACTTGGATATG
>LPNX010978326.1:0-28192 GCA_001517045.1 Pseudotsuga menziesii | reverse complement strand
ATATATATATATATATATATATATATATATATATATATATATATATATCAAGAAAATACTTAAAGAAATTTTCTAAACATCCAAAGACACATTATTAATGTGTCACATCTTGGGAATTATCGCAATGTGACATAACCCATGAAAAATATCACAATGTGATATAACCCTTGATGAATGTCGCTAACGTAACATATCATGTGATAAATGTCACAATGCAACATAAAACTTACTAAACACCCACTATCACATTATTAATGTGTCACATCTTTGGTTGTGATGACATATACCATCCAAACACTGTAACAAACCATGGATTAACGTCGTAATGTGATATAACCCTTGATAACGTTGCAGTGAAATGTAAACCTTGATAAACATCACAATGCGACATAACATTATACATTACTATGTAGAATGTGGATGGTTTAAACCATATATTTTGTAAAACGACTATATATATATATATATCAAGAAAATTCTTACAACATGATGGTAAATAATGTGAGACAAGAATTGAGGAATGATGCATTTCAATATCCATGAATAAATGTTTCGATCGTTGCGATGAATATCCCAATGCAACAAAACAATTAAGGAATGCACTATTGAGGAATGTCTCAATCCAACATAAGTATTGATAAATGTCGTAATACAATATATTCCTTTATGAACGTCAAAATCCAACATATCTCTTGATGAATGTCGCAATGCAACAAAACCATTAAGGAATGTACAATGGTGGAATGTTTCAATCCAATGTAATGTCAATGAATGTTGCAATGTGACAAATACATTAAGTAATGTACCATGGATGAATGCCACAATGTAATATAACCCTTAATAAATAACCAAATGCGACATAATCCATAATGATTGTCAGAATGCAACATAACCATAATAAACATCAGAATATGACATAACCCGTGATGAAGGTTACAATGATGGACGTCAAAAGTCACATTATGAATGTGTCAGATATTGGGTTGTGTGGGTGCATATCACTTTTTAATCCTTAATGAATGTTATAATGGGACATAACCCTTTGTCATATTAGACATATAACCCTTGCTCAATGTCACAATGTGAAATAACAATTAATAAACGTCACAATGCAGCATAACACAATGAACTTTGAATGTCACATTATTGATATGTGGGCGCTTGCACGAAGTTGGTTCCACTTTTCGGTTCCACTTAGGAAATCAGAAACACACTTCCAAAGTGCAAATCAAGAACACATATGTGTTATTGATGGTACGTTCGGAATAACCCGAGCCCAAACACAAGACTAAGGTTCGTGAAAATGTATCGCGTATACGATATATCGCATATGCGTTTTGTAATGTTAAATATCGCATATGTAATATATCACATATGCGATATGCAACATTTACAAAACGCATATGCGATATATCGCATATGTGTTGTGTAAATGTTGAATATCGCATATGTGATATTTAACATTATTGTTGGAAGGATTGTTAAATGATAATAATGGATGTGGAAGACACGGTTGATACCTATCCATACTAATGATACCCATCCATGCATCATGTTGGTTCCTTTCATCCATACATCATGTTCGTTCCTTGTTTCATTCTTCAATATTGCTTCATTAAAGGTGATGGTTCATGGGATGATATAAGTTGGGTGGATTTTTTAGGTTTTATGAAGAAACCATTGTGGAGGATATATGATCTAAAGATATTCGAAATGTAGAGATAGAAAGCCATGATTTTAGAGTAACCATTCAACAACCCTTCCATCCCACTCTCTTCTTCCACTACCTTCCCAATGAAGGTTTACTACTTCCAACAACACCCAATCAATCAATTTCATTTTGATATTTGCATTGGATGGACTACAATAGCAAGGTCCAAAACATATCTATAGATTTTACTAGAATTTATTGTTCATACAAAACAATATGGCATAAATGAAAAATGTGAATTATATATATTGTTCTATTCGAGTTTGTTTGAATAGAATGTTTGTGCCAATATTGTAATCTCATAAGGAACAAGATCAATCATATAATTTCTCATAGCCTCCATAGTATAATGAGCTTTGAATGACACTCTTTTCATCCTTCCTACTCTTTCCAACCTTCCATCAACTAGTAGATAGGTAAGCCTAAATTTTTCTTCATTAACATATGAGCTATTAATACACAATAATCCATTTGGTATTGTATCATGAATTCCTCCAATTAAATTATATCTGGATAGAACAAGGAATGTAAGAGGACTCAGAAATGTTTCTTACATACTATAAGATATTTAGTGCTTGTAAGTTGAAAGCAGTATGTGCAAAGGGAAATAATGATCAATGCTATTAAATAATAAAAAAATAAGTGATATTATCTCCACAAAGTAGTATGTTAACATTGCATAGTACATATGGCTAATAATGGATCTCCACAATGTGCCTAGAAAATATACACAAATGATACCACATATTACCCTTGATAAAAAAGCATGCAATATAGTGTTTCTTACTTTTCAATATCGCATATGCGATATATATCGCAAGTGCGATATTGAAAAGAAAAGAAAATAAAACAGAGCCCGCAGGCCCCTCAAATTTCACTTGCACAGGATCGGGACAGCGAAAAACCGCAAGGGCGAAATAGCGCAAGTGTGATTTGCGTTTTAGCTTTTCAAGGTCGAGTTCGAGGTGAATTGCTCCAATGGCAGGTAAATGCTAGATTATCCTTTTCACTTAGTCTTCCATTCTTTAATTTTTTCCATAATTTCATTGTTTTTATGATTATTTTAAAAAAATTAAAAAAAAAATTGAATGTTCAATCAAATAATGATTTAAAGTAAAATAACTTGTAGTTTTTTGTTTAAATCTTAATAGGCAACACAAATGAACAACACAATGTGGAAAACCCACCCTCTAATAACCCGCAACAACCTAACCCACAATAACCTAACCCACAACTTAACCCAAACCCAAACCCAAACTCGGAGCGAGAACAAGATAGAAAAGCACAGATTATTGCTCGCTTGGCGTCATTGAGGCGCCTTAGCTCATCTATTAGAGGGGGGGATCATTTGAGAGAGTCTTTAGTCGATGCCTTGGACACAATAACAAACACAATTACTGATGCCCAAGGAGCTCTGTACAACATTACCTCATACAGAGAATCCAAGAGGTAATACTACTCCAATGGATTGACTCATAAAGACATCAAAGCCCTTAAAATTACAAAAGACTAGTTATTTTCATTATTCCAGGACCCTAGCACCAGATTGGTTCCACCCACCAGTCGAGCACACATTCCATAGACTGGTGCATTGAACCAAATATAAAGGCCAATTGGATGGATTGTTGGTATATGGTCTTTGATGAAGACCCCCATGGGAATATGGACATCCCATTTTATTTCCTTAGGAAGTTGTATGCAGAATTCATCCTAGGGAAACATGTTAACTACTTATATCTCTTAGAAAACCAGGGTGTTGGTCATGGGATGCCCTAAGATAGGGAAGGTGCCAGGACAAATCCTAACCGTGTGCCATGCCCCCATGCACACCAAAACCCCCTTAGGTATATCCTCCTGCAGGTCCTATGATTGAGTATACACAGGAGGCATAATTTGACATGGTAGATACATTGCTTGAGCATGGGACTGATGTCCAAGGTAATGTAGACCAAGGGGCTGGCACTTCTAAGGTGGGACCATATACAGATCATAGAGGAGATGCAGAGTCTTTAGAGCATTGTGTTACTCCACACCCTTGCACATTGTGTGGAGACATATGCCATGGCCCTGCTTCCGACTTTCGAGACGATGGATTACTTCGCTTTGTAAGTAAAACTCATTATTTTCATATTATATTTTGTTTCATGTCAAGATGTTCAATTTTTTCACAATTTATTTCTATTTAATTATCTAACAAATTATGTGAACAAATATATAGCTAGTGTCCCATGGCACACCACAGTCGCATAGTTCATCAATCAACGTTGAGAACATTGATGCAACTGTCAATATTGCTTATGGGTTTGGTTTTTCACCAATAGGGATAAGAACTATACTTGTTAATTTGTCAACTTTATTTACATATTTATAGTATAGATTGTAACATTCAATATGTATCCTAATTTTGATACAACATGTTTTATACAGGTTGACCAGGATGAGTATATTGAATCGCAGCCTATTCCCTCTCATGCAGAGGTAGATTTGTAGACACAGGTATTATTTGAAATATGCTTTTAATTATGTTTCGCTTTCTTTGGAAAAATCATTTTGTAACTTGTATCGCTTTGACATATGTTACTTTATGCAGGAACCTATTGTGACAATGGTGCTTGAGGACCACCAAAGCAAGGTTGTTATCAACCCACCTCTTCCCCCCAGCCAGGTATGTATGTTTCAATTTCTTTGGTAGTTCATCATTTTCCTTCCAGGTAGTATATATGTCTTTGATTCACTATTTTATATGAAATTTACATATATATGTTACTTTATATGCAAACCCCTAGTGAGGAATCGGTGCATGAAGAGCACCAAACCGGTGGCCCACCTTTGATGAGCCAACATGTATGTTTATGTAGATCTCTTTCTTTGTACGTTTGTGTACATATATTTCTCTGATTTGGTGCTTGAAGAGACCCAAATTGGTGACCCTCTCCCCCCCCAAGGTACATGTATATTTGTTGATATTGGCATATATATATTTTATGCAGCCTGATAGTGAGCAAGTGGTGCAAGAAGAGCACCCAATCAGGGTTGCTATTAGTGAGGCACCAGAACCCGTGATTACTTACTCACGTACAGTAAGTAGAAATGTTATTTTGGTTTTGGAATTTGAACAAATGTACATAGAATTTTTAAAGGTTGGTAAATTAACTTACAAAATTTGGTTTTTCTGCAGTCTCCACTGATGAGACCTATCCCTCTTGTTCAGCGATGGGGATCACCAGTGAGCAGTCGCAAAAGAAAGCTACACTTCTCTGAAGACTCTGGCAGTGGCAACAAAATGGGGGATAACTAGAAAAAACGTATAGGGGGCATACATAGATGTAATTTTTTGTTCATATGTACACACAGATGTACTTTTTGATCCACTATTTTGTATTATGGCGATGTGGCATGGCAATTTTTGTACAACATTATTGCTATACATATATAATATAAAGCAAGGTTAAAATTTATACATATATATGGTTGACTTGATCTTGGAACATGATATCATGGTTGACTTGGTCTTGGAACATGATATGTGTGGTTCACCTATGTGATATAATGATATGTGTGGTTCGTGCATGTGTGCTAACTTAAATGAATTTCCAATACTTAAAGGAAGAATTTAAACGACTCATCAAATTTTTAACATCATACAATTCTAACATACAATAACATACCCTAATTTACACACAGTAAAACACACTAACATACTCTACAATTCTAACATACACACAATAAAATACTCTACATTACCCTACGACAGTAACATCATACCATACTATGATACAATAACATGTACCATAACATAACATACTAACAATATGTACCATTTAACACTAAGTCATGCATGCATGTGTAATATATACCATATCATACCCTACAATACCCTATGATACTAGTTCATCATACCATACTAACATACATCATGTACCCTACAAACCCTAAATTGGTTGAAGTAAACCCTAGTTGGTGCATGCAAATTTGTGTTCATGAAATCTTAGTTGGTGCATGGAAGTATTGGTGATCATGTGTTTCTAGTTCCCTCTCCTAACTTGCATGATTTCTCACTAAACCCTAGTTCCATCTCATACCTT
Organism: Pseudotsuga menziesii; assembly: GCA_001517045.1. Lineage (NCBI taxonomy): Eukaryota > Viridiplantae > Streptophyta > Pinopsida > Pinales > Pinaceae > Pseudotsuga > Pseudotsuga menziesii. The sequence goes on along the minus strand of LPNX010978326.1, from coordinate 22,396 downwards.
GGTAACCCTAGTTGGAGCATGCAAATTGTTGTTCATGAAAGCCTAGTTGGTGCATGCAAGTATTTGTGATCATGTGTTTCTAGTTCCCTCTCTTAACTTGCAAATTGCTCACCAAACCCTAGTTCCATCTCATACCTTGGTAACCCTAGTTCCACCACGGGCATTTAAGTCCATCTCATCAAAATACCCCAATAGATAACAATAGACAAAATACTAAATGATCTTTGCAAATGTGCCAATTTTAAAAATTGTCCAAAACTTTCTCCCATGTTGGTCCTATATGGGAGAAAAATCCCAATTTCAAAAATTGTCCAAAAGTAATAATAATATTATTATTATAAAAAATATCCAAAAACACACATAGTCTTATACATCCAAAAAACTGTATGAACCAAAATATTATCTAACTCAGCCAAAATAGTGAAATATATACATAGATATTACATGTCACCTTTATTTGAATCACAAGGAAGAAACCAAATAGGGCCCTTCAATTATCTCTTCTAACTCCATATCTTCCAGAATTTGACTTGCTTTAGGAAGAGAATCCACAATAATGTTTAGTTCCAAAAAACATGCTGAAAATAAATGTACTAAAGAGTAGCGGAATTTGACAATTAGGTGTTGTTTAACATCCAATTTATAGTGAGATCCTAGTCAACAAAAACCTAGAGAGTTTTTACACCACCATTGAAATCACATTTCATCAAGATCATTAAGGCCATTAATTATGCAAAGTTGTTTGTTCCAATGCTAGTTCCAACTTTATACTTACTGACATGCATATCAAAGAAAAATAAGATTCCTTGTGATACTAAAATTCGTATCACTTTGATATGCACCATCAAGGAAACCCATGACTTTGATATGTAAGCTACCACGGGAAAAGAATTAGATACATGTTTTTAGTGCACTTTTTGAGACAATGCTTGAATAAGAGATTAATTATTGAACAAAAGAATGATTTTTTCCTCAAATAGAATTAAGAACTAAGTTCATCCCTAGAAAAATCCCCCATATGACCATGTACAAATAATTACTTTAAACATTTTGAGCTCTCTTTTTCCATACCAATGCCACTAACAATCATAATAAAAGCATATCTCATCCCTTGTTCCGTCTCATAAAGCACATCTCATAACTTGCATGATTTCTCACCAAACCCTAGTTGGACATCTCATACCTTGTCTTGACCTTAATTGGAGCATGCAACTTGGTGACTCATGAAAGCCTAGTTAGTGCATGCAAGTATTGGCGATCATGTGTTTCTAGTTCACTCTCCTAACTTGCATGATTGCTCACCAAACCCTAGTTGGGAATCTCATACCTTGTCTTGACCCTAGTTGGAGCAAGCAACTTGGTGACTCATGAAATCCTAGTTGGTGCTTGCAAGTATTGGTGATCATGTGTTTGTAGTTCACTCTCCTAACTTCCATGATTTCTCACCAAACCCTAGTTGTACATCTCATACCTTGTCTTGACCCTAATTGGAGCATGCAACTTGGTGACTCATGAAAGGCTAGTTGGTGCATGCAAGTATTGGTGATCATGTGTTTCTAGTTCATTCTCCTAACTTGCATGATTGGTCACCAAACCCTAGTTGGACATCTCATACCTTGTCTTGACCCTAGTTGGAGCATGTGCAACTTGGTGACTCACGAAAGCCTAGTTGGTGCATGAAAGTATTGGTGATCATGTGTTTGTATTTCACTCTCCTAACTTTCATGATTGCTCACCAAACCCTAGTTCCATCTCATACCTTGTCTTGAGCCTACTTGGAGCATGCAACTTGGTGACTCATGAAAGCCTAGTTGGTGCATGCAAGTATTGGTGATCATGTGTTTCTAGTTCACTCTCCTAACTTGTATGATTGCTCACCAAACCCCAGTTGGACATCCCATACCTTGTCTTGACCCTTATTGGAGCATGCAACTTTGTGACTCATGAAATCCTAGTTTGTGTGCATGCAAGTATTGGTGATCATGTGTTTCTAGTTCCCTCTCTTAACTTGCATGATTGCTCACCAAACCCTAGTTCCATCTCATACCTTGTCTTGAGCCTAGTTGGAGCATGAAACTTGGTGACTATATGAAAGCCTAGTTGGTCCATGCAAGTATTGGTGATCACGTGTTTCTAGTTCAATCTCCTAACTTGCATGATTGCTCACCAAACCCTAGTTGGACATCTCATACCTTGTCTTGACCCTAATTGGAGCATGCAACTTGGTGACTCATGAAAGCCTAGTTGGTGTGCATGCAAGTATTGGTGATCATGTGTTTCTAGTTCACTCTCCTACCGTGCATGATTGCTCACCAAACCCTAGTTGGACATCTCATACCTTGTCTTGACCCTAGTTGGAGCATGCAACTTGGTGACTCATGAAAGCCTAGTTGGTGTGCATGCAAGTATTGGTGATCATGTGTTTCTAGTTCCCTCTCTTAACTTACATGATTGCTCACCAAACCCTAGTTCCATCTCATACTTTGTCTTGAGCCTAGTTGGAGCATGCAACTTGGTGACTCATGAAATCCTAGTTGGTGCATGCAAGTATTGGTGATAATGTGTTTCTAGTTCACTCTCCTAACTTGCATGATTGCTCACCAAACCCTAGTTGGACATCTCATACCTTGTCTTGACCGTAATTGGAGCATGTAACTTGGTGACTCATGAAAGCCTAGTTGGTGTGCATGCAAGTATTGGTGATCATGTGTTTCTAGTTCCCTCTCCTAACTTGCATGATTGCTCACCAAACCCTAGGTCCATCTCATACCTTGTCTTGAGCCTAGTTGGAGCATGCAACTTGGTGACTCATGCCTAGTTGGTGCATGCAAGTATTGGTGATCATGTGTTTCCAGTTCACTCTCATAACTTGCATGATTTCTCACCAAACCCTAGTTGGATATCTCATACCTTGTCTTTAGCCTAATTGGAGCATGCAACTTGGTGACTCATGAAAGCCTAGTTGGTGCATGCAAGTATTGGTGATCATGTGTTTCTAGTTCCCTCTCCTAACTTGCATGATTGCTCACCAAACCCTAGTTGGACATCTCATACCTTGTCTTGACCCTAGTTGGAGCATGCAACTTGGTGACTCATGAAAACCTAGTTGGTGTGCATGCAAGTATTGGGGATCATGTGTTTCTATTTCCCTCTCCTAACTTGCATGATTGCTCACCAAACCCTAGTTCCATCTCATACCTTGTCTTGAGCCTAGTTGGAGCATGCAACTTGGTGACTCATAAAAACCTAGTTGGTGCATGCAAGTATTGGTGATCATGCGTTTCTAGTTCACTCTCTTAACTTGCATGATTGCTCACCAAACCCTAGTTGGACATCTCATACCTTGTCTTGAGCCTCATTGGAGCATGCAACTTGGTGACTCATGAAAGCCTAGTTGGTTCATGCAAGTATTGGTGATCATGTGTTTCTAGTTCCCTCTCCTAACTTGCATGATTGCTCACCAAACCCTAGTTGGACATCTCATACCTTGTCTTGAACCTAGTTGGAGCATGCAACTTGGTGATCTCATGTGTTTCTAGTTCCATCTCATACCTTGTCATGACCCTAATTGGTGCATGCAAGTATGAAAACCTATAGTTGGATTCTAATTTGTACATGGAAATGTAATTAAATGTATATTAAACTAAAAACATCAAGAAATGCAAATTTCAACAACTCGAGAGCTTGTTATTTTCCGAACTATATTTGGTGGTGTCTAAAGACACCATTCTTGGTGCCTCCAATGTGATGTAGATGGTGTTTGTATCCTAGGCACACGAAAGGATAGACATTAGTAACATCATAAGAAAGAAAAGAGAACCCAATGAAAATGTGCAAACATGGTTTATAGATAAGTCACCCGAGGTTGTATGATCGTGTTTATAGTGTCCAGTATCCTATGAATAATATTATGTCTGTGAATGGTATTTGTCAATCATAGGTTTATTACATTGGTAATACAGTAAGGCTAAATTTTGGAAATTGTGCTTCAGAATTCACTTTTAAAAAGGTTAAATAACGCACCTGACAATGCACTCATACAAGTAGGCCATCTAGATCATCTCTGGTGCCGATGGTGTCCATCAATCTTTCATGCTCTATATGAGGTAGCAAGTATCGTACATGTGACCTATTTTTGTGAGCAAGTGTGCAGAGCTTGATGTTTATACCAACTACTAGATTGGTGAAGTGGTATACAATAGCTCCTGGTCTATAATCCTGATATACATACCCACCCTTCCTTTTCTGTTGTGCTGCAAGTGTTAAGTAATCCCCTTTTATAACCATCGAGCCGATTGGGAATTCAATATTTTCATCATCTGTAATAGGTTGTAGAAGGGTTTGTTTCCCGTCTAAGCAACGTGCCAACCAATAGTCAGAAACCCATTGATTATTTTTTCGGGAAACCACTGCATATATCTGACCTGTGAAAGGAAATAGGTTGAGTTAACAATACATTTTGTAAATAAGGTCTTGCATTTCTAATTTATACATAAATTAAATTCTACAAAGGTCGAGTAAACAATACATAAATGTATTTTCTTATTTAGGTACTACTCATGTACCTGCTTGTATGAGATCCGACATGTGATCATAGTCTATAGAAATATTTGTTTGATCATCTTCCAAATGTTCTATTTCATTACCCCCGTTGAAATTGGTGCCAAGTGTCACTCGATCCCATGTATCAATGGTATCCGTATGCTCACAATCACCCCATTCACCGATGCTACAAGAACTGCAAAAGCAAGCCTTCAATCTTGTCCAAATTTGTAGGGCTGAGTTGTATGAGCTTCTAATTGAATGAAACTGTCGATTTCCATGCACTGTGTTCACCCGAGGTGTTTGTTATCAGTCCACATTTGTAACCTCCCAGAATATTCTTCACACTAAGTGTTTCCTTATTGCTTTTTCTCCCATGACAGATGCACACCATTGGACTATAGATACAACGTCTCGAAGGTGAGCACCTGTAAACTTCATCTCTTTCCTTCGAAGGGCAGTTTTAATGCATGCACCAACACCATCGTGGTCTCCTTTTCCATGACCAGTTTCAAAGTAGTTCCATACATGTGGCACCCTATATTTTATGTGCAACAAACACAACCATTCAAATACACGTGCATTCTTGAACTGTCCAGCACAACCATCTGACCAAATGAAATGACGATAAAATGGTATATCCATAGCTATCACGTGATCATAGAATAATTTAAAGCAATGTTGCACGTAATGGATGTCATGGGTCTGGTCATCACTTATGTAGAAGTGACTTTCTTTCAGTATCACACATTTCTCTTCATTGCTATCTTGCCTATGTCGATACGTGATATGCACCATTATGCTCACCTGCTTTGAGTGATAGTATTGACTTTGAATTTCATTTTGTGGTTGTAGGGTGTAATTTTCCGCAAAGTCAACCACTGATAGTATTGTTCCAAGAGGGAAGGTGTCCTGGCATATTCTGAATTGCTCATCTTGCCACCATTCCATATCGACATGTTGAATGTACTATTGGATCTTTCCACGAAACTCTGGAATAAAATCACATACTCGCACCTGGTACATGAATATTAATATGTCAATAAACCACATAAAAAAATGTGTACATGAATATTAATTTGTCAATATTCAAGAATTTACCTGTGAATTCACCAATTTAATCTTCATGCTTTCTTTCCCATCATTTAGCTGATATGTCTCATACTGATAGTTCTTCTTCTCAACAATTGCAATCCCGAATGATTGATCTTCAATTTCATGGATGCAATCAGACCATAAGGATAGCCCACCACAATTGTTGCAAGAATCATCTACACGTTGTTTTAAGTAATGTGTCTTCCCATCTTGCCTCAGACAGATGATGTTGTGGATGAAATATCTGGATGACATTGGTGGTATTGTACTTGAGCATTCCTGCACATGGTTAGGATGTAAAAAACGACATATATGTGCAAATGTATGGTAATATAGGTCAAACTCTATGTGGTATCTACAAAAACAAGTGTTCCGGATGGTATTGATTCTAACATACCAAGGCTTGCATTTTTCAAAAGATCTTTTCTCGAGCCTTCGCTCTATGTGGGAAACTTTAAACATCTCGAACAGTTGAGTTTGTTTCATGTCAAGATAATGCTTAACATGAGGTTCAATGTGATGAGAACCCCTACAATGTTTTAGCACATCCTTCATGTTAGAAGAAGGCCTAGTGTTATCATGCCAAAACGTTTGCACTAGGCCCTTCACTGCTTCGACTAACTTCATGTCTTTGCGGGGCAACCTACCACTAAATGCTCATAATGTTTCCATTTGTTCCTCTACATCAAGATTGTCTCTTCTTAGTAAATATTTTTTAAGTGTCTTTGGATGTAAAGGAACAATTTGTGATGTGCATTTAAGTAAATGACGTTGTCTTGTGGATCTACATAGAATTGATTCAACCAATACACGACGAGCCACATTATAGTCTTTTGAACGATTTTTTTTACCAATCGATGTGAATGCAGCAGCAAGAGATTTAATAATGTGATTACTTGATTCGATATTATTCATTGTTGTTATGCCTAAATTTCTTCTAACGGTTGCCATATTTCTAGATTTAAGGAAATCTAAAAACATTTGGCATTTACCAGCTTTGGATTTGTTATCAAAATATTGTTTCATTATTTGAGAAGAATGGCGAAGGATAGTGCATTTAGCCACCTTACCTTCCATGGAAGTCAATCCGCTCTTGTCCACTTGTATTCGTTTAGGAGTTCTCTTTCGTTTTGATGAAAAATTTATTGCTGTTTGAAATGTTGGAGTGACGTTTACATCCACTACTGGCTCACAAATTTGATTAGGAGATTGAACCACCGAACATGGTTTTTTCCGAGTCACATTTACATCGGGAGTAACATAATTATTGAACTCTTCACAAGATTGTTCTTCTACTAATGGATGGATAATATCAACTTCCGTATAACCAGCTTCTTTTAATGTTGCATTATCTTCCTCAGCCTCTACGTTAGGTATCTGTTGAGGGGGAATGGGAACTATTTGCTCATGTAATAAATGCCGACGATTTCTTGAATCTATCCTTTTTTTTTGTTTTCTATTTTATGCTTCTTCCGGTGTAAGCACCTTCCTTGCTGACTTTCGTCCTCTATTACGTACATTCCCCATTGAAATCCACCCAAACCTGTACAAAAATACAGAATTATGTAAGTAATGATAAAAAATTGCATGTCGAACAGTTCTCTATGCACAGGTTCAGACGAATTATTTCTTTTGATACGTTAAAGCTAGCCAACATGACGCCACTCTACATTTTCTATAAACCACATATCGCATATGCGATATAACGCACCTCCGATATATTGCATATGCGATATTGAATTCCATATTTTTAATGAACGGGCAGGTTTTTACATGTTTTCCATAACGCATATGTGATATATCGCATATGCAATTTAGTGCATATGAGATATATCGCATATGCGATTTAGTGCTCAATGAAAATGTGCAATTTACATTTATCTAGATATGATGAGGATGAGGGTGATGAACATTGAGGGTGTCCATGAGCATGATGATGATGAGTATGAGGTTGAGGGTGTCGATGAGGATGAGGATGAGGGTGTCGATGAGGATGAGGATGAGGGTGTTGATGATGGTGAGGATGAGGCTGATGAGCAATGATGATGAGGATGAAGATGAGGATGAGGATGAGGATGATGATAAGGATGATGATGATGATGATGATGACCATGATGATGATGACCATGATGATGAGGATGAGGATGAGGGTGATGGTGATGATGAGGACGAGGGATGATGGTGATGATGATGATGACAAGGATGGTGATGATGATGATGATGATGATGATGACGAGGATGGTGATGATGATGAGGATGATGGTGACGATGAAGATGATGGTGAACAATGATGGTGGTGATGAGGAGGATGATGACTATGATGATGATGATGAGGATGAGGGTGATGATGATGATGATGATGATGATGACCATGACGATGATGATGAGGATGAGGTTGATGATGATGATGATGATGATGAGGATGAGGATTGTGATGATGATGATGATGATGATGAGGATGTTGATGATGTTGAGGATGAGGGTGTCGATGGAGATGATGAGGATGAGGATGATGAGGAGGAGGAGGAGGAGGAGGATGAGGGTGATGATGATGATGAGGATGAGGGTGATGATGATGATTATGATTATGATGATGATGATGACGAGGATGGTGATGATAATGATGATGATGACGAGGATGGTGATGATGATGAGGATGATGGTGACGATGAAGATGATGGTGAACAATGATGGTGATGATGAGGATGATGGTGACGATGAAGATGATGGTGAACAATGATGGTGATGATGAGGAGGATGATGACTATGATGATGATGATGAAGATGAGGGTGATGATGATGATGATGATGACCATGATGATGATGATGAGTATGAGGGTGATGATGATGATGAGGATGAGGATGAGGATTATGATGATGATGATGATGATGATGAGGATGCTGATGATGTTGAGGATGAGGGTGTTGATGAAGACGACGACGACAACGATGATGATGATGATGGTGATGATGATGATGATGAAGGTGATGAGGAGGAGGATGATGACTATGATGATGATGATGAGGATGAGGGTGATCATGATGATGACCATGATGATGATGATGACCATGATGATGATGACGATGACGACGACGATGATGATGATGATGATGATGACCATGATGATGATGATGAGGATGAGGATGATGAATGATGATGATGAGGATTGAGGTTGATGATGATGAGGATGAGGGTGATGATGATGATGAGGATGAGGGTGACGATGAAGATTATGATGAGGATGATGGTGATGATGAGGAGGATGATGAATATGATGATGATGAGGAGGATGAGGGTGTCGATGAAGATGATGATGATGGTGAGCATGAGGGTGATGAACGATGCTGATGAGGGTGATGATGATGATGAGGATGACGGTGATGATGATGATGAGGATGAGGGTGATGATGAGGATGATGGTGATGATGAGGAGGATGATGAATATGATGATGCAGATGAGGATGAGGGTGTCGATGAAGATGATGATGGTTATGGTGAGGATGAGGGTGATGAATGATGCCGATGATGATCGAGGTTGATGATGATGAGGATGAGGGTGATGATGATGATGAGGATGAGGGTGGCGATGAAGATGATGATGAACAATGATGGTGATGATGAGGAGGATGATGAATCTGACGACGACGATGATGATGAGGGTGATGATGATGATGATGATGATGATGATGATGGCCATGATGATGATAATGAGGATGAGGGTGATGATGAGAAGGATGATGACTATGATGATGATGGTGAGGATGAGGGTGATGATGATGAGGAGGAGGATGGTGATGATGACCATGACGATGATGATGACGACCATTTGGATGAGGGTGATGATGATGATGACCATGATGATGATGATGATGATGATGATGATGATGAGGATGAGGATGAGGATGAGGGTGATGATGAGGAGGAGGAGGATGATGGTGATGATGATGATGTTGATGAGGATGAGGATGATGACCATGATGAAGTTGATGCGGATGAGGGTGATGATGATGATGATGATGATGATGATGAGGATGAGGATGATGATGATGGTGATAAGGATGAGGGTGATGATGATGATGATGATGATGATGATGATGATGATGATGATGAGGATGAGGGTGATAATGAGGAGGAGGAGGATGAGGCTGATGATGATGATGAGGTTGTCGATGATAATGATGACCATGATGAAGCTGATGAGGATGAAGGTGATGATGATGATGATGATGAGGATGAGGATGATGAGGATGAGGATGATGATGATGAGGAGGAAGATGAGGGTGATGATGATGATGACCATGATGATGATGACGAGGATGAGGGTGATGATGATTATGATGAGGATGAGGGTGATGATGATGATGAGGTTGATGATGATGATGATGAGGATGAGGATGAGGATGAAGACGGTGATGATGATGGTGACCATGATGAAGCTGATGAGGATGAGGGTGATGATGATGATGAAAATGAGGATGATGATGATCGTGATGAGGATGAGGGTTATGTTGATGATGATGATGATGATGATGATGATGACCATGATGATGATGATTAGGATGAGGGTGATGATGATGATGATGAGGATGAGGGTGATGATGATGATGATGATGAGGTTGATGATGATGATGATGAGGATGAGGATGAGGATGACGACGACGACGACGACGATGATGATGATGACGATGACCATGATGACCGTGATGAAGCTGATGAGGATGAGGGTGATGATGATGATGATGAGGATGAGGATGAGGATGATGAGGAGGATGAGGAGGATGAGGATGAGGGTGATGATGATGACGATGATGACGATGACCATGATGACCATGATGATGCTAATGAGGATGACGGTAATGATGATGATGATGATGAGGATGATGATGATAATGATGATGACCATGATGATGCTAATGAGGATAAGGGTGATGATGATGATGATGAGGAGGATGAGGGTGATGATGATGATGACGATGAGGGTGATGATGAAGTTGATGAGGATGAGGGTGATGATGATGATGATGAAGCTGATGAGGGTGATGGTGATGACGATGATGATGAACAATGATGATGATGAGGAGGAGGAGGAGGATGACTATGCTGATGAGGATGAGGATGAGGGTGGTGATGATGATGAGGATGAGGGTGATGAACAATGATGCATTAGGAAAAAAACAAATTAGTTAAAATTTACCTATAGCACCATTAGAATTTACCTCGTTCAATTATGCTAGAAACATTAGAGAAATTCCATGAAGTCAGCTATAGTGGGAACCCACCACCCATACAACTTCCAAGTAGCTAGTGACATTGTGAATCTAGAAGCCATGCCACATAAATTATCTCGGAACATAATTCTATCAAGCACCTTAGTTGAGTGTGATTTTAATTTTAGTCGAGTTTTGAGCACAATAAACCTTTTCAAGAAATTGAGAATATCAAAATATGTTTTTGATCTAATTGATGTTACACATGATAAATAATACATAAAATTGTTATTCAACTAGGAACCTAAAGGGACACAAAAGTAGGAAGGAAAATCAATTTATAAAAGTTGCACAGGCATTTAAATTAATTGCATTATGAAGACTATCCAAAATGATTTTACATAGTTACCATATGACCTTAAATTGATTCTATAGAATTGCTAATATTTAACATGAGACAAACAAGGGTTATTTTTGATTAGAACCTAACAACTGTATTAACATACCCTAATGGTAAATCCTTCCTTGGAGGATCAAAGTAGTGAAATTGTAAGGCTTAGATGTGGAGTACATACGTCTTTAGTTCCCTCAGTGAATTATACATACCACTATATTTTCAACAATGGTTTGTTTTTATCAAATACGGTCTGTAGGTGAAAGTTATGACTCCAAAAAAGGAACAGTCTAATTATTCCCTACAAGTTCAAGTGGTACTCATGTCATCACAACATAATTTACACATATGCATTATAGCTTTATCATATTGCATATGCGTTATATCGCATATGTGATATGAATAAGCTATAACGCATATGCATTATATCGCATCTGTGTTATATCTTATTCATATCGCATATGCATTATATCGGTTAGTACAGGTCCAGAGATATGCTTCAAATTTGAGGTGCTTGTGCTAGTAGTAGCCATCTTCTTATGACTATTTGCATGATCAAACTGAATCTAGAGATCTATTAGGAGATATTGTCCTTTAACTCAATGACTCTCCTTGTATAGCTAGCACAGGGAATCAAAAGGGTGTGAGTCAAAAAGAGTGAACAATGCACTTTTCCTTTGGATAAGGTGTGTCTATGGTGTGAGTGACAATATTTTCCTTCATGCAAGGTGCTTCACCGATGCACTTTCTCTTCAGGCAGTGTGCGCCACCAACGCAGTTTTCTTTCAGGAAGGGTGTGTTAGTGGATCACTAACACTATTTTCCTTAAGGAAGGGTGTTTCAATGCTCCAAGAGAGAAAAAAAATAAAAATTACAATAAATTCCTCGATCTATTCTGGCTTTGATCACAACCTCCATGTGTGTGTGCTTTCCATTATGTGAAAAGGATTACTCAAGACAAAAGGAATGGATCAAGCCATACACTATGATACCATGTTAATGATTAAAGAAGAGGAGCAGAAGATGGTGGAACACACAATGTGCATATTGATTTCCTTCTCATTATTAGACTTAATTATTTATAGGATTATATCACAACAATACCATGGGACAAAAAGTACTATGGGTCACTAATCAAGGTAAGTTAACCAAATCAAGTACTCAACTAACTAGATAATTAATGTTTCATTTGAGCAGTGATATTACAATTCTTAACACCAATGTTAGACATGTACATTATGCATGTTACTTTTTTCACAGTTGCAAGTATTGGTTTACATATGTCAGAGACTTATAGACTAACCTACTTGTGACAGAGGAAGAAATTACTCCTTCCTACACTCACCCTTAATTTATACCTTATAAAATCCATGAATACCTCTGCCAAGATCATTTTTTTGACTTACAAATTTATCTATTCTCAATGGCTTAGTGAAGATATCATCCAATTGGTCTTGATATTTACAAAAATTCAAACTTATTTCTACGTTACTTACAAGCTCTCTGACAAAATGATATCTCGTGTCAATATGTTTACTCTTTTCATGGATTACATGATTTTTGGAAAGTGCTATGAATGAGTTGTTATCAAAAAATATTTGTGCTACTTACTTTTCCTTATGCTGAAGTTTTTCTAATATTTTTCTCAACTGTACAATGTGACAGGCTGCTGATGTTGTTTCTACATACTGTACTTCTATTGAAGATATTGACACAATGGGATAATTTTTAGATGCCTATGAATTTAAGCCTAATTCAAAATGGAATGCATAACATGAAGTACTCTTTCTGTCATCAATACTACCTGAAAAATCACTATCAATGTATCCAACTAAAGAACTGGAATTTGTGGTTGAATACATGATGCCAAAATTAGTTCTACCTACAATATACCGTAAAATTATTTTACCTGCTTGCAAAAGAGAAGTTTATGGAGTTTCCATGAACCTAGAAATTAAACTCATGAAATACATGATGTCTGGTCTCATGGCTGTCAAATACATCAAGCTGCCAACAAGTCTTTTATACATAGTAGTATCCTTTGTTGTCCCTTGATCTTGCTTGCTTAATTGTGTGCCTGCCACAATTGGAGTGTCTAATAGCTTGCAATTTGACATTCTAAATATGTTAAAAAAAGTTAGCATACCTTTTTTTGACATATAAATAAGTCATTATCTGATTTCTGAACTTCAATGCCAAGAAAGTATTTCATTAACCCAAGATCTGTCATTTCAAACTCTGTTTTGATGACTAATTTGAAATTTTCCAGCATTAAATCTCCTGTGTGAATTATGTCATCCATATACAGACATACAATAAAAATTATGTTTTGTTGATATGTTTTGATGTACAATGTGGGTTCATATTTTCTTTTGTGGAACCCATTTCTAATTAAATATGAATCAGTTATCCCGTACCATGTTGTTGGTGCTTGTTTTAAACCATACAATGCGTTTTTCAACTTGTAAACTTTGTGCTCTTGATCCCTAATTTCATACTCATATGGTTGATTTATGTACACTTATTCTTCCAAAATTCTATTTAGGAATGTTGAATTGACATCTAACTTATATATTTTCAATTGTTTTGATCTGCTAATTCGATCACTATTCTAATGGTGTCTAAACTTGCTACTGGAGCAAAGGTTTCTCCATAAGCAATACCATGCTGATGTGCAAAACCTTTTGGAACCATTAGGGGAGTTTTGAGGTCTAAAATGGGCCTCATAAGGAAAATAATGAAATAAGAGTTATACTAATAAAATAAAAGTTCTAAATTTTGGAGGGCAAAAATAAAAACTACTTTTTCTTATTGTATTTTTGACATATCTCCTTATCGACTCACCCAAATTTCGAGCTTCAAGACTCGTTGAATGCGTAATTTAATTATGTATCCAAACCATACCCACACTACATACGTCAGAGGTACCCATGAAACCCATAAATGAAAAGTTCAGTTAAAAACGTATTAAATTCCACATCCATTGAGTCCCCAAACTCGAAATTTGGGTGAATCCATAAGGAGATATGTCAAAAATACGATAAGAAAAAAGTAGATTTTTTTCTTTTTTCCCTCCATTTTTTTTTACAAATTTCACCCTTATGGTTGGCATCATCATCTTGAATCCTATTGGTTCTTATAAAGTGAATTTTAATGGTACAACATTTGTTTTGAGGCCCATTTTTTGCCTCAAAACTTCCCTAATGTAGTCTTTCCTTATGCTTCTCCACTTCTTCTTTTTCATTGAATTTGGTTTTATAATGCCATGATATTTGCAATAATTCACAAATTATTTGGAAGAATAATCCCNTAGTCTTTCCTTATGCTTCTCCACTTCTTCTTTTTCATTGAATTTGGTTTTATAATGCCATGATATTTGCAATAATTCACAAATTATTTGGAAGAATAATCACCTCCTATGTCATATATTAATATTTTGATATACATGCCACTTTCTTTTCCAGCTAAAGCTTTAAACTCCTTGAATTTGTTAGAAGTTTCATATTTTTTCTTTATAAAATGTAGCCAAGTCTTATTATTGAAATCATCAATGAAAGTAAAAAAATGAAGGTGTCCTCTTAAGGATTGTGTTTGTGTGGGATCACATAAGTTATCATGCATGAGCTCCAATGGTGATCTTTCTATGTATGATGCACTAGCTGGAAAGATTTCTCTGTGTTGTTTTCCCAATATACAACTCTCTGAAGAATTTGTAAGTTCATGAATGATTGGTAAACCTTTAACCATTTGTTTTTTCTAGAATAAATTCATCCCACCAAAGTGTGAATGACCACATCTCAAATTCCATAACCAAGACTCATCTAGATTGGTGAAATTTTGTACACATGGAGCTAACTGTTGACATTCCTTAAGGTTAAAGGAAACATCCCATTCTTTGTCATTTAATCCTAGCAATGATATTTAGACTTGGTAATTTGTCCAAGAATGTGCAAGAATTTTTTGTAAATATGACCTTATAAGTTATAACCATGTTTAGTGAGTTGACCAACACTCATCAAATTGTTCTTGGACTAGGGACTAGATAAGCATCATACATATTAGAGAACC
The DNA here is from genome assembly GCA_001517045.1 of Pseudotsuga menziesii. Taxonomy (NCBI): domain Eukaryota; kingdom Viridiplantae; phylum Streptophyta; class Pinopsida; order Pinales; family Pinaceae; genus Pseudotsuga; species Pseudotsuga menziesii. The sequence continues at coordinate 7,089 of LPNX010978326.1, read as the reverse complement.
AAAAAACAATCAAATGATATTTATTCCAAGATTTCAAGGTTTAATGTGTTTGATTGGCTCAAGTGAATATGTTTAAGAGTGCTCACTCAATCAGATCTTGAGAAAGCACTTTGGTCCTCTTGAGTCAAGTAGTTGAGCAAGCTCTTCTTCTCATTTTAATTGGTTAGAAGATTGATTGTCCCTCCACCAACTACATTGACAAGTTCTTTATCGTCTCCTAATATGACATAAGACTTGAATGAGTTATCTACATTTACAAGCAAACTTTTAACTCTAGTCATGTGGTTACAACCACTATGTAACAACCAAAGGTATTTATTACTTTCTTGAGATTCATGACAGCTTAGAAACATATCTTATGAGGTACTCCCAATTGTATTAGAGACATTATCTCTATTATTGTTTAAGTTTGTTTTCTTTATCCTACATTCATTCGCTAAATGACTGAATATTTTGCAATAATAACATTGGGATTTTTATTTTTCATACCTTATATTCTACTGAAAACCTCTACCTCTCCCCCTTAAACTCTGAGGGTGGTGTGGCTTGTCTTTTTTCTCCANCAATAATAACATTGGGATTTTTATTTTTCATACCTTATATTCTACTGAAAACCTCTACCTCTCCCCCTTAAACTCTGAGGGTGGTGTGGCTTGTCTTTTTTCTCCCTACTTGAATTGTTCTCTCTATGTGAGTTGTAGTTGTGGAATCTTCCCCTGCCTCTACTATTTCTTCCTCTGCCTCTGCTGGAAGATGCGTGTGCCTTAAAGGCATGCTCAAGTGTTTATTATTACCTATTAAGTCTTGAATAATAAGACAGTAATGTTTCGTTAGTTCAACTATTGAATATATTGCAAAATCCTTATATTCTTCAATGGAACTACCACCATACCAAATATCTTAGTAAGGCTCCTCAATACTTTTTGAACTACGGTCACATCTTTTAAGTCTTTTGCATGGATTCTTAGCTGGTTAACCACTACCATTACTCTTGTGACAAATTGTTTTATTGTATTAGACTCTTTCATATTCAGAGTTTGAAACTTTGTCTTGAGATTCTGTGGCTTCACCTTTTTCGCCTTATCTGTGGCTTTATAGGCCTTCTCCAAGATATCCCATTCTTATTTTGCATTTTTAGCATTTGTTATCTTTGGAAAAATTTTGTCATCTCTACATTGTTGAATTTTCCACAATGATATGGCTTCTCTCTTCCTTTTTTCATTCAACTGTGCTCTTTGAGCATTAGTCATGGCCTGAATTGTTGCTTTCTCTGGTTATGTGAAGCCAGTTTGAAAAATTTCCCAACTTTCTTGTGACCCCAAGAATGAATTCATTCTAAGTGACTAAAACTCATAATTTTTTCCTATTAGAATAGGACCTTCAGACTGACCTAGGTTACTACCGGATGCCATTTTTTAAAAATTTTACACTTTGAAATTGTAGTCTTGTGTACTTCTTTTTCTCCTTCTTTTATTTATTTTTCAGATACTCCCTCCCTTTTTAAATTTTTTTTTTGTGTAAATTTTTAGTTTCATCCTTTCCAAATAAAAATCAATTCTTTAACTTTGGGATACTTTTTACTTTTATAGGCTTACTCCTTTTATTTTAATATTTTATTTTACAGTGAAGATTTGTAACTAGAGTTTCCTTCATTTTAATGTACAACCTTCACATATGTGAAAAACCATTTTTTATAATGGTTTAGAGACTTGCACAAGGATTACTAAGCATATCACACAATGGGAAAATAAACACATACCAAATCCCCTCTAGTCATATCACTCCTCAAGTGTGTGGGGTTAATATTAACCATCGATTTACGAACTTCAAAATTAACTTAGATATTTTTCATAAGAAATAAGGCATACCAAGTCGCCTCGGGTCACATCACTCCTTGAGTGCGTGTTACTATTTTTAACCATCAATCTCCATGGTAAATTTAAGTCATTAAAACTCCTTTTAATTAATTTTTTATGGGATTTATCACATGCCTTTTCACATGCACTAAGAACCCTTTCACTACTCTAGGAGCTTTTCCTTTGAAGTAACCTCTTCCCTCCTTCAAGGTATGAAATAATTGCATCTTTGGATCACCTCTTAAACAAATCTTGACTTAGCTTCATCTTGCACGTGGGGAGATTCCTTACAAATTTCTTCTAAACACTGCAACTTGCTTCAAATGGTGGAGAAACGCTCAACACTAATGACCTGCTCTGATAACAATATGTTGGGTAGGGAGGGGATTTGAACAAAGCATACACACAACAACAAATTATTTAGGCAATAGGAGTTTTCAATATCTTCTTTATTAACATAAAATTCACACACTTACAACTGAAAATGAAACTACATACATACTAGCAAATCTACACTAGTTCGAGAAGTTTCTCACAGAAACTAACTTACCTAACTGTATTTAAAACTATCACTTCTAATTTCAAGCATATACATTATGTGGGTGACTTGTTTCATAGATGAAAGCATTGGTTTACGTATGTTAGAGACTTATAGACTGACTTACTTGTGACAAAGGGAGAAATTACTCCTTATCCATACTCTGTAACACCCTGGTTTTGACGCCGTTTGCATGATGTACATAATGTAATTAATCGTGGTGAGGAGCTAAAGGAAAAAGCCCCACCATTGATTTGGTTGTGTACGTTTCGGAAATAGGGATAGTTTCCGATGGTATATCGTGCTATCCGACACATTATAGTTTGGCATCATGTAAATATGCACATAAATTAAACTAAACCTACAGCCAGCTACGACGGTGCAACATTAAAATGAAAAGGGCACGATTCCAAAGGATAAGGGTGGGGGATCTCAAACCTTGGACTATGGGGGGGAAATCCATGTGTTACCACCCTGTTTGCTTTTCCCATCTTTCCTTGTCTTATCCAAATCCCACTTTAATGTTTTGTTGAGTAGTTTAGGCAGTTATGGCTGGGAGTGGAGTGTGGTAGGACTGTCAGTCCTTTCCCACACGCACACTCCACCAGCAAGTTGACCTCACGTTGGCAAGCAAACCACCGCCATTCTCTCCATTGTCGGTTCACCCTCATGCATAGGGATTTGTTCACTCTCACGTAGGGACGCGCAATAGGGAGCCGGTTAATCTTCCTCACGTAGAGTCGAGTTAAGGAGGGGTGTGATTTCTAGTTTGGGGGTTCATTTTCCCTCTCTCACACTGTTTTTTAGTCTGTGGTGGTGTTCCATCCATTCATGCAGAGAACCGGTTTTCCTTTGGCATTATTGAGCCGCGTATTGTTTTTCCATCCTTCGTGGTGGATCGTGAGCTGTAGACCGTTGTGTTTTCTTCCAGGTTTTTCCTGGGATGTGTCATTTTCCTTTGCACATAGGTTGAGAGTTTGTTCTTTCCCCATTCTTGTTTGTGTAACCTTCTTCAGCGATTACATTGAGGAATTGTGTGGTATGGGCTCTTGGATGTTGGATGACTGTTGATTGCCACATCCATTGGTTTAGTTTTCTCATGTCTATGCTGGGAGTTCTACTTCTGTCCCAACTATGGACTGTGTAAGGTTCTCATCGTTTCCTCATCGGATTTTGGTCTACGTTTATGTCCTTCTTTTTCCCAAGATCAAGAATCAGACTTCTCCCCTGTTTTGGGACTGTGTAAAGTTGCCATAGTTTTCATTGTGAGTTTGGGCTGCCGATGTACCCTGGTTTTGGGTTGCTGCTGAGTTGTTTTGGCCACACTAGGGCCAAGAACAACTCTGAGTTGTCTTGTGGGCTTGAGCTTTGTTTCATCTTTTGATTGGGATTGTCACCCGGTTGTCTTTGCCTTCTTCATGGAGCTGTGAATGGATTGTTTTGTTGTGGTATGCAATGGTTGGTATTCGGACTATTGAGAATGGAATTGGAGGTTGGGTATGCTTGGGAAGACTAGTGTTGAGGCCACAAGCTTAGTGTTTAGCAGCTCCTTGACGACCTGGTAAAACCATACTGTGTGGGTTTGGCTGACTGGCAAACCTTGGCAATGTGTAAGCTTGCATTGACCCTTATTCCTGGAGGAATCATGCCCAGCTCGGGGGTGGTGTTACCACCTAAGTTGTACTTAGTGATTTTTTATCAAGTGAACCTGGTGAACCAGACAGGGTTGACTTGTCCGGACTGCAATAAGACCTTTGGAAGTACTTCTGGGAAGTGCTTGTTGTATCATATCACATGTTCATACCCCATGGGGGAGTTTTAATAAATTTTCTAGCATGATAGTGTCTGTAAAATACTCGGTCTCTTAGACTTCATTTTTCACTCCGATCATCCTAGGGTGTTTTTTCCCTTGGTTATTATTGGTTGTTGAATAAACGACTGATAATTTCTGAGTTTTTCACTCCATACCTCCAAAGTTGGGGTGGTCAGCTTGGCATTTGGGGCTATTGAGGTTATTAGAGTCTATGTGTCAATGTATAAACATTCTAGACATCATTTTTGAGTCATATGAACATGTCTAAATCCCCCTAGGTGTTTTTCAATTTTTCAATTTTTTAGTTTTTTCAGTGTTTTTTATTAAAATTTAATTTTTCCAAAACTTAGGCTATTTTTTAATAGTTTAATTGGAAAAATTGATTTTGTAATAAAAGTGGGACAAATAATCGGTTTCAGTCATGTAGGTGCTCATTTTCAAGCTAAGAGCACCATGTAAACCCATGGGCCCACTATTTCCTAAGTTTTGAGTGATCTTCCATCACTTAGGTCAGAAAGCCACAAAAATCAATTATTGATTATTTCAATTAATAAATTGATGAATAATGGAGCAAATCCAAAATCAATAAATCAATGGATTCTCAACCGATTTGACTGAAATCAATCAGATATGGAGCACATTGAATGGATCTGACAAATCCTTGACTGAAGGAGGGGATCAAATCAGATACAGAGTTGATCTATAGATGTCTTCATGGGGAATTGCACCCTCTCTCTCTCCTCCACACGTGTGGACCCTCCTGGATGCTCTGTGGGCTAATGTGTCATTGTAGGGGTTGATGTGTCAGCTCAATCAAGCCCCCGGTTGACAAGTAGGCTCAGTCCAACTTCAGTTATACATTGATGAACTCTCCATCAGTTGATTTCACTTGATTCCATGAGGAATTGTGCCCCCCCTGGGCTGGATGGCCTGCAAATTGTATATATCTAGGCACAGCCTCCTCTTCCAAGCTAGTTAGAACTGGGATTGAGGTGCTACTACTATTGTATTGTTGTAATTCTTCATTTGAAATAAAGAAAAGCTTTGGAGGCAATACGGTGTGGTGTCATTACATGTGTGGATGATTATTGCCATTGTTTTACTGAGGTAACCTGTATCTGTGGTCATTTTTTGCTAATTTCATGTAGATCTGTGGTTAAGATTGGTAATTAGCTTATTACAATCTTGATAGGAAAGGTGTTGTTCAATAAGTTTATTCACTATCACTCTCCTTTGATGCATGTTTAGAGATCTATATTTAGCATGTCCTATAAGCTTATATGCATGTTATCTTGAATCTCTTTGTATGTACTAATCGGATCTCACAAGTTTCTTGGTAAGTTCTTTGATTTCAGCTAAGTTGCAGGTTCATACTTTGGAGATGATTCTGATCTAGTTTGTTTCTTCATTCTCTTCAAAACCTTCCAAAAGGCATAGTCCCTCGACATTCCACCGGAAATCTCCACTGTGGATCTTCAAGGAAAACAACACTTTTCTCCTCTTCTTCCTCCCTCAAAATCAACACTTTACCCAGTTACTTTTTCAGTTCATAGATGTGATTTCATTTGGATCAGTTTCATCAAAGTAAAATATACATCGATCTGATATTTCATAGCTCATATCCTAGATCTTGCACTTAAAAAAGTTTCATAAGCATCCTAGATCTAGCTGTAGGGAAATCGTCTTTTTTGCATGAAAATTTAAAGGAAACTTGTAGATCGCATGCATTATATTTAGTTTCGTTGTTATCAAATTCAATATTCTGCAATATCAGTGCATATTTGTTGGATGCACAAACAGCAATCCAATATCCCAAGGAAAGCTTGCTTTCCTCGGTTCCTTTTTTGCATGTTTAGCTAGTTTTAGCTTCATTTTTTGTGAGATCAGGTAGGCTGATCCAAAGGTACTCTTAAAGTGATTTTGGGCATTTTTTATTATGACATGCTCACTGTATTTTAGCAGGTCTAACAGAAAATAAAGGAAGCTTCTGTCCGAAGTGGCCTCAGGAGCGCTCAAATCCCCCCAAGGGTCTCCCTTTTCACTAAAACTCAAAATTTTTCCAAAGTTGTAAAATCTTGGTTTCAGCCTGTATAAGGACCAAGAGGTTTCTAATAATTTTATTTCACTGATTCTGTAACCAATAATAAATAAAATCATTTTTGGAATAGGCTCTTTCGAGCCCATTCCCCACCCCCCCAGGGGGATTTGTGTCAGTGTCCTTTTCGTTGCTTTTCTACTTATTTATTTTTCTAATTAGTATTGATATAATCTTCAGGGTAGTATAATATATTTCATTATTAATTCCATACTCCATATCTTACATTTCAAAGTAATCGTAATAATTACCCCATGATTTCTCGATTGACCCGAAAGGGGAAAGAGATTCGTGGTAGGATTAATTAAGAAACTAGAATTGTGTATCTGTTTGATTTTTTCTTTTATTTGTTTATCAACAATTATAAAATTAACCCCGCCTCGATTCCCTGATTGAGATCCACTTGGATCGAAAGAGGTTCTTGGAGGGTTTTCTTTTAAACAAGAACACCCAGTTTAAAACTTATTAAAATTTACAAGACTCCAGTGTGTATGCTTTGCACTTGGATTTGGTTCATCTGATTAGTCAAGCTGTATCAAAAGCACTTGGGTGACTAGCATAATTAGGACTCACTCTCCCCAATTAACAAACCATCAGGTGAAAATCCAACACCTAGATCAAACCTCTACGGTGGCAAAATACCCAAAGGAAGTGGGAACTTCTGAAAAGTGACCTCAGGGCACCGATCTCTGTCACACCCTAATGGGTGCATTACGAACAATAGCCCTAGAGACTCCATTTCAGCCCACATATTCCTTGCGGGTAGCCGTGAAGGTTTAGTTTTGGA
>LPNX010978321.1:314091-329738 GCA_001517045.1 Pseudotsuga menziesii | reverse complement strand
CTGGTAAGCTCGATTGAGCTGGGAAACAACCAACTGAGAATCCAAATGGACTTCAAGCTGGGTGATGCCTCGTGATAAAGCATCCCATAGGAGCTCAATGAAGGCCCTATACTTAGCAACATTATTGGAAGCAGGACCTAGACAAGCGCCACCCGCGGCAACAAGTTGTCCCGACGGGGAATAGATAACCCATGCTGCTGAAGCCAGGTTACAAGTATGACGGCTGGCGCCATCAGCAAAACCTACATACATCTCGGAAGACATCTGCAACAACCAGCAGATAGTATAAAAAACGAAACTGACAGCCTAATGTACATAAAAATACATACATTAATATACAAGAAAAAGTGCTTATCCTAGGCATAGTACTTCTTCAGGTAGAGCCCATTTCTAGGCTCAGGAAACTTATTCCCATCATAATCTACTAATTCATATGCGCCTTTACTCAAAACTTTAGACACAACATAGGGTCCCAACCACATAGCCTTGAATTTTCCTGCCCCCAGAGGCTCCTTATCTTGGTCCCAGAGCAAGACAAGTTCCCCCTCAGAGAAAACCCGAGGTTTGACCGTTTTATCATATTGAGATTTAACCCTATTCTTATGAGCCTGATTTGCAGTCAACGCATCTCTACGTTGCTCATCAAGGTGTTCTAAATGGAGCAATCGTTCTTCAAGCTCAGTTGTGTCAGGTAGCACATGAATAGCTATCTGCAAGGATGGGATTTCGCATTCAATCGGCGTAATAGCTTCCCCCCCGTGAACGAGTTGGAAGGGGGAAAAACCCATAGCAGTTTTGACATTGGTTCGATAAGCCCAAAGAGCAGGATATAACATGATGTGCCAATTTGAACGGGCTGCATCAATAGTACGTTTAAGAATAGTTTTTTAAGTTTTGTTTATAGCCTCGACCTGACCATTTGCCTGTGGATAATAAGGAGAAGAATGTTCTTGTCGAAATCCAAGCATTGTGGTCAGCTCTGTCATCATGTGATTTTGGAAATGACTGCCATGGTCAGTGAAAATCACTTTGGGAATACCAAACCTAGCAATAATCTGATTAAACACGAAGTAAGCTTCCGTTTCCCCATTGTCTTTGAAAGTAGGCATTGCCTTTGCCCATTTTGTGAAATAGTCGACAGCGACAATGATGTATTTATGCCCCCCAGCCGAGGCTGGGTTGCATGTCATATAATCGATCCCCCACTTCATGAAGGAGCCTACCGAGACGATGGGAAACAAGGGAGCAGGATGTGACCGCATTTTTCTGGTGTACAGCTGACATGGATGACAGCGTTTCACAACTTCCACACAATCCTTAAAGATGGTGGGCCAGAAATACCCGGCACGTAATATCTTCTGGGCCATTGCTAACACAGATAAATGACCCCCACATGCTCCGCTATGGGAATCATTTAGGACAATCTCCTCTTCCTCATGAGTAAGGCAGTGACGCAAGACATAATCTACCCCTCTTCGATATAATGTATCTCCTATTATGAGGTAGTTTTTAGCATGAAGACGTAACTTGCGTCGGTCTTCCCTAGAGTAAGTGGTAGGATACTTCAAAGTCTGGAGATATATAATAATATCTCCGTACCAAGGGTCAGAGGTTGATATAAGGAAGATGTGCTCATCTGGGAATGAGTCATCTTGAATCACTACATCTTCTTCCGTAGGGAATTCTGCTATAAGATCCGCAAAAACTAAGGACTTTTTGGATTTAGCGGATTGGAAAACCAAGTCAAACTCTTGGAGAATGACTATCCACTTATTGAATTTCCCCCCAACAATCCGTCGGGATAAAACATATTGGAAAGGGTTTACATCCACCACTATAGTAGTGGTCCTCAGTAAGATGTAGTGCAGTAACCTCTGTACAGCATAAACAACCGCTAAGGCTAACTTATCGACGTGGGAGTACTTAAGCTCAGGCCCAACCAGAGCGCGGCTAAGATAATAGACAACATTCTCAACGAGCTTGTCATCCTCCTGAACTAGCACTACCCCAATGGTAGACTCTGACGCGGCCAGATATAATAAAAAATCCCTAGAGTAATCTGGCGGGCGTAATAAAGGAGCCGACAACAAGGCTTTCTTTAATGCCTCGAACGCGAGTTGTGCAGTTTCATCCCATACAAATGGGGTGTCCTGTTTAAGCAGGCGCATGAAACCTTTTGTGATCTTGGCATAATTAACGATAAAACGTCAAAGGAAGTTAGACTTTCCTTGTAGACTCTGAAGTTGCCTAAGGGAACGAGGAGGAGGCAGATTTACAATGGCCTCGACTTTTAAGGGATCCACCTGAATGCCCCTACTAGAGACAATGAATCCAAGCAATCTACCTGATTCAACACAGAAAACACACTTGTGGGGATTCAAGCGAATTTTATAGTACCTGCATCTCTCAAAAATCAACCGTAAATGATCTGGATGCTGGATCCTCTTGCGAGAATGAGCAGGAAAATCATCAAGGTAGGGCTCGACAATGGCTTTTATGTCGTGAAAAGCAAATTTCATGGCTCGTTGAAAGGTTGCCCCTGCATTTTTCAATCCAAAGGGAATTTTTCTATAAGCGAATGTACCCCAAGGGCAAATAAAAGCAGTTTTATGCTGGTCTTCCGGTTTAATTTGGATTTGATTGTAGCCGGAGAAACCATCCATAAACAAGAATACCTCACTACCCGCACATGCATCTATGATCTGATCAATAAACGGTGTAGGGTAGTTGTCCTTGGGACAGGCTTTGTTAAGGTCTCGAAAGTCCGTACAAACGTGAATAGTCCCTTGCTTTTTATCAACAGGAACTGGGTTGGACACCCACTCAGTCAAAGCAACAGGATATATAAAACCTACTTTCAACAGCTTTTCTACCTCTGCCTTCACAGCCGCCGCTTTACGCGGGTTCACGGGGAATAATTTTTGCCGAACCGGCTTAGCATCAGGATAGGTTGGGATCTCATGTTGAACAATAGATGGATCAATGCCTGGCATCTCCTCATATGACCAGGCAAAGATATCGCGGAATTCCTTGAAAAGGGCAGTATAAATGGCAATCTCCTCCGGAGAGCAGTTTGCACCTATATAGATATTTTCCATGACATCTGGCTTTACAGAGATGTTGATCGGTATAGTGGCGGAAATGTTTGCCATATTCCCCTCGGAAAACACTCCTTCCCTAGGGAAAGGGTTGACAGGTGTATCAACATCATCCGACAGTCTCACATGGAACTCTTGGTTTTCTATCTTGCTTAGCTCTGGAAGGAAATAAGATCGGTGATGAAGATCCTCACATATCTTATCACGTGAACACATAGCTTCCAGAATAGCTTCATCTGAAGGTAAAACGGTGTCTAAGAAATCTATGGAATGTAAATATTTCTCCACCCATGCGGGCATATATACTTCTTCCAGATCATCCGAGACTGTAAGAGGATCTGGAATGGCATCCACAGTGGTTTGGGTAATAGCTTGATACGCCACTTCCACTACAGATAAGGGCACTTCCGGTTCCTGAGGGGTTGGGAGGACCCAAGGATCAGTCCTATCGACCACCAAATCAATGGACTTCCCTACAGTAGTAGAACCGATATAAAGGACTGGAGCTGGAATATCGAATGTGCCCATCAATGATGCGTACATTCCAGCCCCCAAGCTCTGTGTAGCATATTTGGCCTGATCAACCAATGGCACAGTGGAATCTTTAGACTCTAGGCGGCCTTTTCGGGTAAAATCAAGCTGGTCAACAGTGACTAGCTTGCCCTCATGTGGAAAAACCACGACACGAAAGACAGCAGATGCAACAGAAGACATTGCATAAGTCCAATTCCTACCCAGAAGTAAATTGTAGTCCAATGGAGCATCAATCACCTCGACTTCAACAGAGACTGCTTTGCCAGCCAACTTAATCTCGAAAGTAGGAAGGATACCATGTGGACGGAAAGACCTTCCATCAAAAGCAGTAAGTAAAGTGGTTGATGGGACCAGCTCTGGGGATCCAAGAGCTTTCCAACAGGCCAGGGACATGACACAAGTAGAGGCTCCCTCATCAACAACTGCTCATCCAATGGTCTTACCACCATGGACGACATCTATCGATAGAGCTACATGATAAGGGAGGCGAATTTTAACATCAGAGAGATTAAATTTCTCTAAGAGACTTGAAGAGTCCATGCTACCTAGAGCTGCTAAGAGGGCATTTCGCTAAGAGGGACAGCTCTGTAGCACCTCCAAAGCCGACATTGCACACGGAGTCTGAGCCAAGTCTTCAACCACTGAGTAGTTAGAAGCGGCTCGGGCATTTGGGTTATGCAAAGTCTTCTTAAAGATACCTTTGGGTATCTTTGGCATTATTTCCGCAGGTTTCTCTATAGTGAGAGGGTTGGAAGGTTCACCTACAGCTTTACCCTTCTCATCAATCTCTTTCTCATAGTTCTTGTTCCTGGTTTGTAACAAAGTTGAGGATCTAACCATGTTGATATAATTAGGGTCAGGAGCAGTTTGACTGCCCCCTGCTACGGTAGAAGCTGAAGCAGAGTTCTGCCCTTGGGGAAACAGATCCTTCAGGACAGCCGGCGGTTGCGTTTGTAACAGCTTCTGAGCTTGTTCCATGAGGGGACAAAGATGAGTAAGATGATCCCCTTGGCATAACTTACAAGGGAACTTGACTTTCTTCTTTTCCTTTTTCCCCCCATCAGCATTGTTCTTGGGCTTTGGCTTGTTTTGATTTTGGTTTCCCTCTCCCTTTTTACCTTTCTTCTTCTTCCCGCTAGGCTGCTGATTGCCCTTCGAAGAGGTTTGTGCAAAACCATTTGCACATTGGGAGGAGGGGGCAGCCTTTGCTGCCTCCGCCGTAGACTGTTTGACAAACAATTGGTGAAGTTGTTTTGTCAAAGACTCTACAGTGGGAGATTTTACGGACCCAACCACACCATCGGCATGGGGTCCAGGCTTAGGTTTCTCGGCCTCATGTGAAGGCCTTTGTTCCTCAGGGATAATTTCATATAGAATCCCAGACTGTGAATAAATCAAGTCCAATTGCTGGGCCCTGAGTATGGCTTCTTCCTCACTAGTCACTCTTGATGTGGAGACATCCTTAGATATATAAGGTAGTAATGATTTAAGGAACCATTCTAATAGAAACTCAGGAGGGATGGTAGCTTTGATAAGGCTCTTTCGCCTCCTCCACTCTTGGATATGATCCGAGATGTGGGTTGCCTTGTTTTTTCTGAAAGTGGACAACAAATCCGTTCCGAAATTGTAACGAACCGGAAGCTGAAAGTGGCTAAGGAAAGCGAAAGCCAAGTCCTAGAAACTGCTAAAAGCAGCAGAAGGAAGCTCAATGTACCATTTTGCCGCAGTGCTAGTCAAGGTCCTATGGAACAGCCTCAATCTCACTGAATCTTCATTCAATGAGTTGGAAGAACACCATAGATGGAAGGTGGTGGCATGTGCCCCAGGATCTTCACTAGCCTTACCTTCAAACTTAGGGATGTCCAAGGGCAGTTTGGGTGGAACAGGTGGCCACAAGGGGTCATGCCTCACCAGATCGTTCATCAATTTTGATAAGTCTGGCAAGTTCAAAGTTGCCAGAAAAGGAAGTTTGGGCCTAACCGGTGTACTAGAAGTGCCAGCTTGGGTATTCGAGGGTCCAGCCCCTGAATTCCCATAGGTAAAGGTGGGGTTTCCCTTGACACCGGTTGTGAAGTGGGAAGGTTGCTTTGGAACGGATTCCATCCGTAAGCCACCGGATTTTGGGTGGGAGGTGCAGTGTAAGTGGTTTGGGCTATCCCCATAGAAATTGGGGTCTGAAAGACTGGAGCAAGTATCCCTCCACTGAACAAAGAGAAGGGAGAGCTCATGTATGGGACCGAAATAGGGGTTTGGTAGCTTTTCCCGTAAGAGGTGTTGCTGCCAAACTGCACTCCTACATATGAAGGAGGTGGACCTACGTATGGAATGGATGGGGGTATGTGCCCCCCATTCCAAGGGAATCCTTGGACAAAGGCCGAGGATCCCACCGGACCACTGCGGGTAGTGTAAGGGAAGGAAGAAGGAATTGTAGGCATACTAGGAATCCCAGTAGCCATATCACCAGACATACTTCCTATGTTCGAGTAAACCGATGGTTGGACCACCCGGCTTGCTGGAGTTAAGGGTGTGGAAGGTAAACTAGATCTAGGGGTACTAACTGGGGGAGGTAGTACCCCTTCAACCAGAAGGGTTGAGGTGAAAACAAATGAACTTTCTCCCTCAGAAGACACAGCTCTACCTACAGGTACACCTAGCACTGGTGAACTAAAAGGCCTAACCTGCACGATCACTGGATCGTTCAAATCAGTCAAGGGGGTATTATAATTTCTTGCAAACTCGTCAGCTTGCAATTCCTCTATCTCAACTATGTCAAAGTCAAAGCGGTTAGCTATTAATTCCGATTCACCAAGAACCTCACTTACTCCTACTGGTTCAAAAGAACCACCTGTGCTTAATCTCCGCCTTTGGGGTAAAGGTGGAGGTTCCAATGGTGTGAGAGGAGGAAGGTTTCTCAACCTTCTTGACCTTCTAAACAGTTGGTCCTCCAGAATTAAGACTTTAAAAAATCACACCCTAAGGCCAACTAAAGACAAGCAGATCCACAGAGCATACACTAAAAAGATCCTATAGTCTCAAGCAATCAAGACAGGCTGTAAAGATATGCTTTCCCGAAGAAAGCTGATGAACAGTTACTTGGCGTCCTTGAGGGGTTCTTAGGCACAAGCGGAGGAATCACCCAACCGCCCTCCTACACTTTCCACAAGGGTTACCTTCCAATTCCCTTCAAGGTGAACCAGAAATAACCTTCCGGTTTACCTAGGTATGAGCCCTAAAAAGACAAGAGACTAAGGCTACCTTGACAATACCTACTGTCTGGGGGGACAGTCGTCAGCCGAACTTGTACGCATGGGCAGGGTAGCTGAGCCCGAAACTCTGTCTAGGACAGAATCCCCAGATGCGTAAAATTCCTGGGTTACATTTTGACAAGGATTCGGGGGGTTATCCCCTCTGTCCAAGCCTCCACGTAGCCTAGTGCTTAACTCCCGTTTGAGAGGAGCTTCCCAGATACAGCGGTAAAACCAAGGATTTACCTAATGAATGGTCCACTACGTCTGAGTTTATAATTTGTGGGAAGTTTACACTCCCTAACCCACAAATCTAGCCTAAGCTAGTAGGTGAAAGGCCCTAAAAATAAAAACTTACTAATAAATTTTAAATTTATGCGCTAATTTTAAGGGCTGTTTTTTACTCAAAGGAAGTGGAAGTGATGGACTGTATGGTGTTTTGAATCAGCATAAAATAAATGAAATTAAAAGTGCATTTAAAGCAAACTAACACTATAAAACAAACTTCTTTTCATTTTTTCAGATATGTATTGATGAATTAACAGCACTTAATAAGAGAAACTAACCTATGTTTTTGTATTTTTCTGAGATATTATTTTTTAAACTGAAACGAACACTACTTTATGCAAAAATTACAATGCAAAAGATTAACTATGTTTTGTTTTTCACTTTAAAAAATGCTCAAAAAAAGTACTATGCATCTACAATGCACTGCTTGAGTAAACTTGATACTTATGGACTGTAAAAAAACTACAAACTGAAGTAAACAGGCAAACAAGACCAAAAGACCAGCAAGAAAAGCAGGCTAGGACCCAAGCTTGGGTGAAAACATTGACACAAAATCAAAGCAGACTTTAAACAGCAAGTGCAAACCAATAACTGACAGAAATCAGACTGGAAAGACAGATTCTAAGACCCTGATCACTGATCTAGACTCAGGCACTTTCACCAACAACCCAAACAGGCCAGAAAACTTCAAGATGCAAACAGTAAATAAAACAAGTAACAAAGGACTCAAGGGCTTTCAAAAGCACTAAGATGTGATCACCTGAGACATTCAAACAACTCTACAGCACTCTTAAAGAAAATATTCTCAGAAAACAGGACTTGTAACAGGAAAAAGAACAAGCAAACTTTCACACAGAAATCCCAGTTTCCAGGAGTACTCGCGACTGTCTAGCAGTGCAAGTCGCGAATGATTCGTGACTGTTCAGTGGAACAACCCGTGAATGCAACTCAAAATTCGCGACTGTCCAGAAGGACAACCCGCGAATGGGTATAAAAATTTCTCAAAAATAGAGAAAAAGAACCCAGACTTTCAAATGTTGAAGTAATTAAGAAGCAGGATAAAAATCACAAGCAGACTTCAAGCAAACACTGGTCAGGAAAACAGAAAAAATACCTAAAGCAGACTAGGCTTCCCCAACGGAGTCACCAGTTCTGTTGTACAGGATAATTCACCTAATAACCTAGGTCTGGGGGGTTACCAACATACTCATGAATTGCAGACAGTTTGACTCTAAAAGCACAGAATAGGAAATAGGAAAGTAGAAGGACTTACTTGTATTAAACGAAGGCTGATCCTTGCTATCTTCTTCCTCTCCGATCCACTTCCAAAGACTCCAGGATAGTTCCTCCTTCACCTGTTAATAAACACTCTTCCAGATACAAGGCAATTCATATATATAGATGCAGGTTAGGAAAATCATATATCATATTGAAATGTAAACATTTGCCAATCCACAAGATATGAAACACATATGGAAGAAGTATTATTTTTATTAACAATAATGGAAAGAGTTTAGGTTACAACCCAATGTCTGAACAAGGACTCCTCTCTCACCAAAGGACTCTGAGTTTCTCTGCTCCAAAGATTTCTGTAGACAATCCACCAGCATAACTTTGCTCTCCAAGTATGTATATCCTACACCCTCCCCAAGGCCTCTATTTATATGGATGAAATGAGGCAGTTCTCGAAGGTTAGGGAGGTTGTGTCAGTTAAGAAGATTAAGTTAAATGATAAACTAATCTTCCATTAGCGCGTGGTTTTATGTTTTAATGTTGAGGAAACCATTCGCGGTTCTGTAGTAGAGCAACCTGCGAATGATTCGCGACTATATAGAAGAGCAACCCGCGAATACAAGGATTCACGATTTGCTGTATAGGAGACTCGCAAATGATGCGCGAGTTGTCAATATAGAAAGTCACGAATACAACTCAACATGGAAAAATGGCAAAGTAACCAGCTGGGTATATAGGGAATGTACTTCATCATAAGCCAAGGTATAGTGAATATAGGCAACCTCAATCCATAAGTTCCCTTTTGTGTGCCGACATGAGGGATATCAGCACTCGGACGGAGAGGTGCCATTCAGGTGTATAACAATTAGTGCACGCAACTGAGGTTGATGTTCAACCCACGGCTCCTCTTACTACTGAAGAGCACTAGCCTCATCTCCTAGAAATGGTTTTTTCGGTGAAATGTTCATTTTTTACATAATTGATTAATACTTTCTCATTCATGTACATGTTGATAATTCTTGAGATAATTGATATATTTTTTTTATTCGCAGAGAAGCATGGCAACTAGGCTCGATGCAAGGTCAAGTACAGCAGAGGCACCTACACCCTCGACACCACAGGCACCTATACCCCCGACGGATGCAGTGAGTCTTTGTTTTATTTACAATTGAGTCATATTTTAAATTTTCAAACTTTGTTATTTATGGACAGTACTAGCTCAATTATCTAATCAAGAAATATTGTCATTGATTTGCATTCCCCAGAGATGCACAGTGGTCGTAGACGGAGCCAAAGAGCATCAGGGTCCGGGAAAAACAAGAGAAAGTTAGAATTTTGATGTGTTAGTCTAGGACAAATATGTATTTTTATGTACAGTTCGGAGTTAGAGTATAGAGGCGCGGTCCAGGACAGATGTACTTTTGTTTGCACATGTACATCAAATATGTTTTTGATACATGTACATTGACAGGCCATAGATCTAGGCCTTATATTTTTGTATTATAACTTTCATGGTATAAAAAATATTTCATATCAAGGCTCTTGAGATATTCATGGTTCAGTCTTTTAATTGTGATTATACATGTGTAGCGAAGAATGTTTCCATGTGTAATGTTCCCAATTTTTTATAGATTTTACGATTGTACGGAGATATCAGTTATTAATTTGAGAACAATGCACAATTACAATAAATTACGTAATGACAAAAATGTACATTTTAATTGTTTTTTACCACGATCCAATTGCATATACAATGTTATATTAACAATGTCAAATTGTATTCCAAAAGATGGAACATAGGTCTAATACACATTTAAGCACCCGGCACAGCTAAGCAACTGATCCAACTTGGTGGAATACAAAAGCACCTTACCCACATAACAACCTAACAAACGTTTAAAGGATGCACGGAGTTGACAAACTTAAATGATGCACTAGTGTGGTCTACATAAATAAAATTATTTTTTGGCATGATGTCTTTCATCTAACGAGTACATGGGATACACATCAAACCTAAAATTATCCGAGTATTATAAGGTTGATTCAAAATAACGGTTATGACTATATCCTGCACATTATGTATGTCCTACACATTATTTTATCATTTTGTTAATGTACATGGGCTTTGATGAATGGCCTTGAGTAACAACTTTGAAAGAGATGAAAGTTATGTGTGATTAATGTACATGGCATTTTCGAAGCATTCGTAGCGTGAAGATATATATATTTTGTAATAATGGCGTAATAGAATGGCCACTTGTTTCTAGACATAAACATGTTCCATTACATGGTTACTGACTTAATGGCATTGTCTCCTCCTGCATTTCATCGTACAAATGCTCACATCTCTTATATGAGGGGAATATCTACAATCGCCTTCAAGCTGACCTTTATGTGCAAAAATTTCACATTCACTTACTGAGCAAAACCCTAGTTTCCAAAATTGACAAAAAAAATGATCCCTTTTCCATGGACCCAGAGTAGAGGGCCACTCTAGCACTATCACGATGTACTGAATCCAACGGAGCTGACGGTTCGTCGATCCGAGCAACGATCATGATTATGTGGCATGTTGAATCCCACCTCCTACAGGCTTTCAAGGACACCTGTTGAATCCCTACCCGGGGCATAGAATGGAAACCGTGTATCAAAAAGGGCTTCCGATGAGTCGTACAAGTGTGTTTAGGAATGTGTTATGTGGGAACGCTAGCCACACCTTCACGGTCGAGCAATATGCGAATTTGACCCCTATGTGCAAAAATTTCACGTTCACGTACTGAGCAAAACCCTAGTTTCCAAAATTGACCAAAATAATGGTCTCTTCTCCATGGACCCAGAGTAGAGGGCCACTCTAGCACTATCGCGATGTTCTGAATGCAATGGAGCGGACGATTCATCAATCCGAGAAACGGTCATGATTCTGCGGCACGTTGAATCCCACCTCCTACAGGCTTTCAGGGACACCTGTTGAATCCCTACCCGGGGCATATAATGCAAACCGTGCATCAAAAAGGAATTCCGGTGCTTCGTGCAAGTGTGTTTAGGCATGTGTCATGTGGGAACGCTAGCCACACCTTCACAGTCGAGGAATATGCGAATTTGACCCCTATGTACAAAAATTTCACGTTCACATATTGAGCAAAACCCTAGTTTCCAAAATTGACCAAAATAATGGTCTCTTCTCCATGGAACCATATTAGAGGGCCACCGTACCACTATCCCGATGTCCTGAATCCAACGGAGTAGATGTTTTGTCGATCCGAGCAACGGTCATGATTCTGCGGCACGTTGAATCCCACCTCCTACAGGCTTTCAGGGACACCTATTGAATCCCTACCCGAGGCATATAATGGAAACCGTGCATCAAAAAGGACTTCCGGTGCTTTGTGCAAGCTTGTTTAGGCAGGTTCCATGTGGGAACACTAGCCACACCTCCACGGTCGAGCAATATGCGAATTTGACCCCCATGTGCAAAAATTTCACGTTCACATACTGAGCAAAACCCTAGTTTCCAAAATTGACCAAAATAATGGTCTCTTATCTATGGAACTATATTAGAGGGCCACCCTAGCACTATCCCGATCTCTTGAATCCAACGGAGTGGACGGTTCATCGATCCGAGCAAAGGTCATGATTCTGTGACACGTTGAATCCCACCTCTTACAGGCTTTCAAGGACAACTATTGAATCCCTACCCGGGGCATAAAATGGAAACCGTGTATCAAAAAGGGCTTTCGGTGGGTCATACAAGCATGTTTAGGCATGTGTTATGTGGGAACGCTAGCCACACCTTCATAGTCGAGCAATATGCGAATTTGACCCCTATGTGCAAAAATTTCATGTTCACATACTAAGCAAAACCCTAGTTTCCAAAATTGACCAAAATAATGGTATCTTCTCCATGGAACCAGATTAGAGGGCCACCCTACCACTATCCCGATGTCCTAAATCCAACAAAGCAGACTTTTCATCGATCCGAGCAACGATCATGATTCTATGGCACGTTGAATCCCACCTCCTACAGGCTTTCAGGGACACCTGTTGAATCCCTACCCAACGCATATAATGGAAACCATGCATCAAAAAGGAATTCTGGTGCTTCGTGCAAGCTTTCTTAGGAAGGTTCCATGTGGAAATGCTAGCCACACCTCCACGGTCAAGCAATATGCGAATTTGACCCCCATGTGCAAAAATTTCACGTTTACATACTGAACAAAACCCTAGTTTCCAAAATTGACCAAAATAATGGTCTCTTCTCTATGGAACCAGATTAGAGGGCCACCCTAGCACTATCTTGATGTCCTGAATCCAACGGAGCAGACGGTTCGTCGATCCGAGCAATGGTCATGATTTTGTGGTACGTTGAATCCCACATCCTACAGGCTTTCAGGGACACCTATTGAATCCCTACCCAGGGCATAGAATGGAAACCGTGTATCAAAAAGGGATTCCAGTGGGTTTTACAAGTGTGTTTAGGCATGTGTTATGTGGGAACGCTAGCCACACCTTCACGGTCGAGCAATATGCGAATTTGACCCCTATGTGCAAAAATTTCACCTTCACATACTAAGCAAAACCCGAGTTTCCAAAATTGAGCAAAATAATGGTCTCTTCTCCATGGAACCAGATTAGAGGGCCACCCTACCACTATCCCGATGTCCTGAATCCAACGGAGCGGACGGTTCGTCGATCCGAGCAACGGTCATGATTCTGTGGCACCTTGAATCCCACCTCCTACAGGCTTTCAGGGACACCTGTTGAAACCCTACCCGGGGAATATAATGGAAATCGTGCATCAAAAAGGACTTTCGGTGCTTCGTGCAAGCTTTTTTAGGCAGGTTCCATGTGGGAATGCTAGGCACACCTCCACGGTCGAGCAATATGCGAATTTGACCCCCATGTGCAAAAATTTCACGTTCACATACTGAGCAAAACCCTAGTTTCCAAAATTGAACAAAATAATGGTCTCTTCTCCATGGAACAAGATTAGAAGGCCACCCTAGCACTATCCCGATGTTCTAAATCCAACGGAGTGAACGGTTCGTCAATCCGAGCAACGGTCATGATTCTGTGGCGCATTGAATCCCACCTCCTATAAGCTTTCAGGGACACCTGTTGAATCCCTACCCGGGCGATAGAATAGAAACCGTGTATCAAAATGGCTTCCTATGGGTCGTACAAGCGTGTTTAGGCATGTGTTATGTGGTAATTCTAGCCACACCTTCACGGTCAAGCAATATGCGAATTTGACCCTATGTGCAAAAATTTCACGTTCACATACTGAGCAAAACCCTAGTTTCCAAAATTGACCAAAATAATGGTCTCTTCTCCATGGAACCAGATTAGAGGGCCACCCTACCACTATCCTGATGTCCTGAATCCAACAGAGCAGACGGTTCGTCAATCTAAGCAATGTTCATGATTCTGTGGCACATTGAATCCCACCTCCTACAGGCTTTCAGGGACACCTGTTGAATCCCTACCCGGGGCATATAATGGAAACCATCCATCAAAAAGGACTTCCGGTGCTTCGTGCAAGCTTGTTTAGGCAAGTTCCATGTGGGAACTCTAGCCACACCTCCATGGTCGAGAAATAGGCGAATTTGACCCCCATGTGCAAAAATTTCACATTCACATATTGAGAAAAACCCTAGTTTCCAAAATTGACCAAAATAATGGTCTCTTCTCTATGGAACCAGATTAGAGGGCCACCCTAGCACTATCCCGATGTCCTAAATCCAACGGAGCAGATGGTTCGTCGATCCGAGCAATGGTCATGATTCTGTGGCACGTTGAATCCCACCTCCTACAGGCTTTCAGTGACACCTGTTGAATACCTACCCGGGGCATTGAATGGAAACCGTGTATCAAAAAGGGATTTCGGTGGGTCGTGCAAGCGTGTTTAGGAATGTGTTATGTGGGAACGCTAGCCACACCTTCACGGTCGAGCAATATGCGAATTTGACCCCCATGTGAAAAAATTTCATGTTCACATACTGAGCAAAACCCTAGTTTCCAAAATTGACCAAAGTAATGGTCTCTTCTCCATGGAACCAGATTAGAGGGCCACCCTAGCACTATCCCGATGTCCTAAATCCAACAGAGCCGACGGTTCATCGATCCAAGGAACGGTCATGATTCTGTGGCACGTTGAATCCCACCTCCTACAGGCTTTCAGGGACACCTGTGGAATCCCTACCCGGGGCATAGAATGGAAACCGTGTATCAAAAAGGGCTTCCGGTGGGTCATGCAAGCGTGTTTAGGCATGTGTTATGTGGGAACGCTTATTTAAAGGTTTCAATGATCTCAGTACATGCACACTAAAGTCAACTTCATGATTCAACATGATTTGAAGCATAAGTCCATACCTCATCATGTTAGATCCCACCTAATATCATAGAACCAAGGCCTCCGGATCATCTCTTATAATGATGGTTTCCATTAGTCTATCGTGCTATGTATCTGGTAAGAAGTAACATACAAGAACACAAAATTGACATATTCATAAGAAACATACATGGGAAAATTACAATAATGATACATACCTCATCATGCTAGATCTCACCTATTATCATACAACCAAGCCCTCTGGATCATCTCTTATAATGATGGTCTCCATTAGTCTCTCGTGCTCTGTATCTAGTAAGAAGTAGCGTACCTTCGATGAATTTCGACTAGGCATTTGTACCTGGAGGTTTGTACCAATGATTAAGTTGGTAAAGTGATACGCACTTGCACCTAGTTTGTAATCCCTGTAAACATATCCACCCTTCTTTCTTGCATTGTTGTCATGTGTAAGATATTCACCTTTAACAACCATAGACCCGATGGGGAAGTGGTTGTTTTCATCATCAGTCATGGACATAATGAGGGTTTGCTTTCCCTCTATACAATGTGCCAACCAGTAATCACCACCCCATTCACTATCTTTTGAGGCAACCACTGTGCATATGTGTCCTGCATAGTATGATTATAGGTATATGATCAAATATTTTTCGTGTGATACAAGGCCATTAATGTGAGTTTCAAAACTACGTAAATTTTACAAAAAAATGTTAAGGAAATGCATCATACCAGGTTGTACAAGGTCTGATACATGATCAAAATCTATAGAAATAGACGATTGGTCTTCTTCCAACGGAGTTAACTCAACAATTGCATGCTAATCAAGTGGAAGTGATATGCGATCCCATCCATCAACCCAATCCAATGATTCACACACATCGCAATCACCATCACAGTAAGGCG